>WOGP01006314.1:0-12474 GCA_015342065.1 Leptinotarsa undecemlineata | reverse complement strand
AAAAAATAATCAATAACTTGTTGGAGTTATGAATTTTTCAGGATATTACATTGCATCCACAGATAATAAAGGATAAAATTAGCTAAAAAAAGGCCTGAGACTCGTAACATAAGCTATAAGTCTGTTTTGGGAAAGAAAGTTTTTGGTTTTCTACTACTCCATCTTGATACAAAAAAAAAGGATGAGGGAATCTTCTAAAGAAAGGAAGGAAGTGATTGATTTGAAAATAAGTAACTCTATACATGGATGTGTAGATCATGCAAAGAAATAATTTTCTTTCCCAAAAAATTAATCACTGCTAAAAATATAATCCCTCAATTCGTATAAGTCTGATTCTTTCATATGTCAGAAAATGTCAACATTAATCCCGGCAGCAATTCTCTTGATGAATATATTGAATAGTCACAGTCCCAGATCTTACCTTTGTGGAACTCCAGATGAAGGTGAATATTTGACACACTTCCATATTTTGTTGATGATTATGAAAATATGACTTGGGAAGTTTAATGAAATCAGGGAGCTAGCCAAGAGAAAAAATATTGATAAGGTTGATCTACCATTGATATTTCCAGATATAAATTGTAATGATTGAACGTCCCTTCAGAAATAGTTGATTACGATAAATAACATTGTTCACATGAACTATTCTTTGCAGATTTTGCTTATCATTGAAATCAGTCTTAGGTTGATTACAAGATTCATATGATATCTTTCAATTTTTTGAATGAAAAATTGCTCACTAACTGATCAAATTGAATGAATTAAAATACCTAGAACAGAGTTAAAATTTACAGAAGCCATGAAATACTCACTTGTCAACACAATGAGCAGCGGTGATAGCCCAATTCTCGTTCAGCAACGCTGCTCCACACTTATGAAGATAGGTGGAAGTTCTCCACTGCCTCAAAGATATCTGCCAGGGCCATTTTCCGAAAGGTGATTTTTCTCCTCCTACTATTCTAGCTTCAGGAAACATTCTTCTACCACACACTGTCGCCAATAAAAAAGTAGAAGTTATGATCACCATTGTCAATAAACACAGTACACAAAATATTAGAAGATGTATTCAGAGGAAATGATGTTACCAATTCTTCATTACCAAAACAAATGTTTCTATTCAGATTAAAATTTCATTTTTATATTCCTGTGTACGAACTGATAGTAAGAGTCACATAAAAAGTTCACACGTTTGTAGACATCGTGCATACAGTGAGGTCCTAAAATAACGGGTTAGTTCATTTTCAAAGAATGATTATGAAAGCAAATAAAAGGTTAATGTTTATGTTTGAAAATACATTTTCTCAATACAATTATTCAACTACCGCTTTACTTCCCTAGGGGTAATAGCTACCCCTGTGACAATTTTGAATGAAAAGGAGTATCGTGTAATACCGCGTTCAAACTGGTGCAATATAGCACAGGAAAAAATAATTTGAATTCATACAAGGAGTCTTCCTAGTCTATTAGTTATCTTCTTGTCAAAAAAGTGACTTTTCGGTATTCAGGTATCTTCTGTTCACCACTATATCACTTGCCATCTTTTTTTTATTATTTATTTATTTACAGTCGCATCGACCTCTAGAGTCATTGGATGCATTATAGATGTATTACAAATTCATGAAAAAAAATAAAAGAGTATGAAACAAATTGGTATTTCTGAGGAAAGGTAATAGATTATTATTATCACATCTATCTCCTAATATTATGTCCTTTATTGAGTTGGAAGCCATAATTTTGTCTTTCGTTGTGAAATAGCTCGCACTCGGTGATAATATGTTTCACGCTTTGAAGACTATCACACACTTCACATACTGGGGACTGTTCTTTATATAGTAGATACCCATGGGTGAGACGAGTGTGGACTAGAAGAAGACGAGATAAAATGATCTGGACTTTTCTTTCATTGGGGGTGTTTTTCCAAGGAGGTACTGACTGTATTATCTCATGAAGATTTGCTGCTGATGATCATTTGCTTGTATAGAGATTTCAGTAGTAGGGTTAGTATTTGCTTCTTTTGATTATTTGTCAGCTTTCATTTTCAAATGCCAATGTGTGAAGAGACCCACATGAACTGGATGAAAATATGTTTTTAATGTGATGAGTGGAGATACTGTTTCATGAAAAGCAAGATGGGATAATTGTTGTATAGTTGTGCAATTGCTCCGAAAGCGTTCAGCGAATCTTTGACAATCAAGATTTTGGGTTGTTTCTCCATTTCATTTAATGCTGTCCAGATAGCATATAATTAACCTGTGAGTATTGTGTTTCCTTTCGATAATTCAAACGAACAGCAGAAATCAGTGCTGATGAAACCTGCCCCTATTCCATCTTCCGTTTTAGATGCATCAGTGTATAACGAAAAGTACTCTTCTATTGCTCTAGAAGTTGGTTAAATGTTACATTGATCATGGCGGGTTGGCTGACCTTGTTCATCTTTCATTGCCTGAATCACTGTGCATGCTGTTTTTGGCGAGTGCATTGGCTTGGAATGTGGGGGTTGAGCAATCCGGCCACAATCACTTGTGGTTCTGTTATTCTCTAACTGAGTGGCATCCCAACGATGGCTAAATCCTAAGGTGGGAGTATCTGTGCCAAGAGGATGAATGACACTGAGCGTATCAGCTGTATCTACGGACCTTCGATATACCGGGCGCCCTCTCGTCGTAGCATCGCTCTGTCACTGTAATGCAGGGCTCTGCCGTGACTGACCTTCTTTCCCTAGCTACTCGTGAGACTTTCATGGACAGAGTAAACTTAAAAATTCTTTCTGGCACTGAGTCTACAGAGGAGATGGATGTCGAGCTTATGACTCCAACTGACCTCCCTGTAAATTCAGATCGGGAGCGAGAACTTCTCAACTTTCCAACCCCTGATCCAATAAGTAAACCTAAAAAAATGGATTGGTGGTGCAGCCAGGAATCGACTGGTTCATCTCCTCAAGAGCTAGGCACCTTATGAAACCGCCTTGTACCAAATTCTTGAGCGGCGTACGCAGAATCTGTCTCAGGTGGAGGAACAAACCCCCATGAACAGGTTAGTAAACGTTTGCGCTCAAGTGATTTTTCACCAAAACCAGAGGCGTTAAAGCCCTACACGGTTGAATATAAGGCATCGTCAGGTGTAGCTGACATGCAAAACTCTCATATGGGAATCTTGGCGCGGTAATCTAGGTGGGCGTCTGGGCTATCTGACAACCTCATCAACGATAAAACAGCAGAGCATATACTTTGTACCTGCCCCACTGGGGATTGCATCAGGGTTTTAGAGTTCGGCAGAGCCGTACTCTTACTATCTGATCTGAAAGACCACTCACCATACAAACTACTGGGCTTCGTTAAAAAGCTGGGTTTATTTGGCCGAGTGTGATTAGGTGTGAGCCACAATGAACCCTTGCGTGTTGCGGTGGAGGGTCAAATAGACCCGCTTACTTTGGACCTAACCTAACCAAACCATATGGATGTTTGGAAAACAAACGGAATAGAGAAAAGTGTTTTTCGTATCAGTCAGCTTTCATATAAATGTAATTGTTTTGAAAGATTTTTTTCTTCCAGTTGATGTATGAAAGTTACTTCCTTATATGATCTCACATCAAAAATAATGGTTTAACTTTGACAGTGACAACTACAAATACTTATATGTTTCAAATTGGAATTGTGAAATTGGCCGCGTTGGTAGTGCGGCCGACTCACGATCGGAAGACCGTGGGTTCGATTCCTGCCGCGACCAGATATTTTTCTCGAGAGAATTTATCTGGTTGAAGCTGGAATGATTCCGCAACCGTGTTAGGAATCTCACGTTGAAAGGTAAGACTTCGTTAGTCCTTAGCTCGCATAAGCTAATTAACGGAAAAACATAATTTAAACAGATTTGAACAGAAATATGTTAGCCGTGGAGTTAATCTATGTTGCTCATCAAAATTAGAACTATATTCACTGAGCTAACAATAAACTTCCTGAATTCTGAAGAAAATTCCTCGGTAGGATTTTATTACTCGCTGCTGTTAACGGAACTTTCCCACTTAAATTTTACGGATAACACTTAAAATTCTTATTCTCACTTGACCGGGTACTGTTTCTCGGTAAATTATCTCTCAACTGAAACAAACTTTTCTGATGATATTTCGAGACTTCATACAAGCTTGTTTCTTTTGTTTTATTTGTTAGTGTCGGGTTTTCAAGACCATCCGATCTCGACAATTTACCTTGAAAGTTCAGTAACCAAGTACCAACAGACCAGACTCATTTTCTGTCAATTTAATTTATTAACCGAAGTCAGACTGATGGAATGGATATACTTTTCGTCGGAAAATTTATTGAAATTAGACAACTGCTTCAATCACTTTGTTAGAAAGAATATGAAATTGGGAGTGCTTCAATTTTAAACCCAAGATAAATATAATGAAGGTTACAATGACTTGTATATTCATCATTCCAGTTCCATGTTATTTCTGTGAAGTAATTTGTTGATGGCTGAAAATAACAAAGATGTTTTCGTTCAAAAACTTGATGAGGTTATTAACTCAATATACACTCAATTAAATAAATATTTGATCACAATTCAATTGATTAAAAGAGACCATTGAAACACATTTTCCCTTCTCTCTGTTAATGCAGTTTATCTCACATCGTGATTGCTTGGGAATAAGTAAAATAATCAAAAAATTTTTCAAAAGAACTATTTATATATGAACTAGTTGTTGCCGCGGCTTCGCCTGCGTAGAATTTGGTTTGTCACATTAAGTTTCGTGACAGACCATTTTAAACAAATAGATACAATAGGTTTTATTAACCCAAAACTTTTATTTTTTAACTTCAAAACTGACGAAATTCAATATGAACTTTGAACCCCTATTTTTCCCTTTTGGAGATTGACATTCCTGATTCCTTTTCTTGATACTTATTTATGCTATACAAAGAACTCACATGCATATTACAAGATTCTAGGTTCAGTAGCTTCTGCTGTACGTTAATATAAGAGCGGGAAATAGCTAGTAATTTATATTTATACTTTAAAAATACAGTAATTAAAAAAGTACAGCTTCGAGAATCTAATTATGTGACAATATTAGTATAAGTATAGATTGCTTTGTCATGAATCGTCCTCTGCTACATATATGTTAAATATTCTCTTTGGAGAGCAAAATAATAACCTATTTTTTCCTCACAGCCAGACTGAAGAAATTTTGGCCCAAATAAAACATTTCATAATTTCATTTGAATTTGAATCTAGCCTTCAAATGCTGGTGAAGGGAAAACTTTCCACCCCAGAGAACTTTTAGCAACACCCGGGGTATACCAGATTCCTTGTACCTGCGGGTAGATCTACATTGGCACCAAGAAAAGAAGTATAGGTAGCCGTCTCTCTAAACACAAGAGGAATTGTCGACTCGGATAAACCGAAAAATCAGCTGTAGTCGAACAAAATCTCAACAAAAAAGCACTCACATTATCCCATTCAAAGATGCAGTAGTACTCGATAAAACTCCAAATTGATATTCAAAAGTATACAGTGCATTTCTTTAATGTCCCCCCCCCTTTATTTTTTGAACGAGTCAACTTAAAAATTGAAATTTGGGATAAATGAATTAATGCAAGAATATTTTATTTTGTAGTGAAATTGACAGATGAAACTTTCAAGATGAAGTATTCTTCATCCAAATTTCAATTTGAGTTGACCTGTTCAAGAAGTTAAAGGGGAGGCATTAAAGAAATGCACTATATAGAAAGGCAATAGAAAAAAAGAGGCAACGAACATCAATAAAATCTGGCTACTTGTCATTCCGGTATACAAACGAGGTCGGGTAATCCAAGTAAGCCACGCCCCTCCTCAAAATAATAATATAAAACAGAGTCAAGTACGCTCTTCATAGTTAATGCGATCGAAACGTCGGGAACAACAACTTCAGCACCAACTCGAGCACTGCTACCGTTACCACATCGCCTTTGATAATGTCTATCGCAGTAGTAGACTAAACGTCAGGCAAAGAAACCTGCAGACCACGGCCAAAAGCCCGGAAAATAGCTTTGACACAATGACTGACGTCATCTGGATGAAACTACCATGGATATAATGAAAGTATGCTGTGGAAATATATCAATTAGTGTAGGTTAAAGTAGTCCTTAATAGAATAAAATGGATTTTTGAGTAAAAACAATTTTGCCTCATTTTTGAGTGCATTTAGACTTGTGGCTAGGAAGATTATTATATAATTTTATTGACATAATGTGAGGACCTCTTAAACCAATATGTATATGAGTGATGAAGTGAAATCGAGATCATCTGATTTTTGCGAATATTATATCCTGTAGCTCGATTCAAGTATTTTCTGCTTGTGAGGTTTTCATCGTGTGACTTCACATAAGATACACAGTGAAGTTCATATAATGAGATGACTAAGAGTTTTGAGATTTGAGAATAAATCCCTACATGAGTCTCTGGGACCCTTGAAAGTCATAACTCTTAGGATTTTCTTTTGGAGAACTAATACTTCATTGATTCTGGGTGAATTTCCATAACAAATGATGCAATAAATGAGGGTGGAGTGAACATATGCATAGTAGTAATTGAGTAGGATATTCAGAGGAACAGTTTTTCTAAGATTCCATAGAACATAACAGTGTCTAGATAGCTTGTTAGTTATATAGTCTACGTGATGCCCCCTAGTGAGGTGTGAGTCGGTTTGTACCCCAAGAAATTTAATGACTTCTTTTTGTTCTATTGAACTATGGTCGTATCTAACTAGAACACTATAGATATTGCACACAACGTTGTGATTGTATATTGTTGCGTTTTTACCCGTGGGTTAACCAATAACTTACTACACTGTATAATAATAAAATTTAACTTTTTTCACAACAAAACACTTCAACTAAAATATAAATTATTATTCAAATGTGTATCGCCCCATGATATCGCTTTACACCGCACTGTCTGCGAAACTTGACGATATCGATATGCTCGTTGGTAGGTTTATAAGCGGCAAATGAACTATCCCGAAATCGATGAAGAATTCCTCAGAAATTTATCGAAGCCGGTAGAATATTCGTCAAAATTCCATCAAAGTCGGTGCGAAGATCAGAATAAGCGGGGCTGCGCGCGGTCTTAGCCTTGTCACAGTTGATTTATGTCTACTAGCGGCGGCCAGTGTTATTTTCTTTAGGGCAAGATTTACAACAATATATTTTATCATCAATTTTCATCTATTCAGTGTAATTTCCGTACGCCACTGCAAGAGACAGATTAAGGCAAAAACGTCAGTCATTTCTGTTATAGTATAGACTATTTCTGTCCACTGCTAGCAAGATGAAATTAGATCAGACAATCAATTTTTCATAGTTGCTGAAGACTCAACAGTGTGATAGAACTTTCTAGATGTATATTCATGGCTTTGCTTTTCATAGATCTAATTTTCAAACCCCTTCTTTGGCACATGTTTTGAATACGAGATTTCTTTAGGTTTCACTGCAAACTTCCTTTATTCACAAACACGCATTTCGTTATGGGGTAACTTAGAGTTGTATGAAATATTTATTGGATTATATCTTATTAACTGACTCCTCAATTGCTTGAAAAAATCGCAATAATGTGCTAAATAAAAATTAGTCGATTGTAAATGACAAATGGTGATGAAATGCGAAATATTTAATTCGTCTTGTCACTCAAAAATCTGCTCATGTGTTGTCTCATGCTTTTGGAGGAAGATTGACCAATGTAAAATTCGACACAGGAACCACAAGCCAACTTATATACTCCCGATTTTTCCGGGAGTTTAATTTCTACTGTTCAACAGCTAATGCTTCTAGCTGAATGAAATTTAATGTGTTGCTAGTTAGAACGATCCACCAGTCAAAATGCTGCTTTACTTTTTCAGGTACTATACATGCTATTGAAATATTATTATTCGTAATACTACAGAAAGCGGGGTCATGAAAAAATACATATTCAGTATATGCGTTCATAAATGTCACGTCAAAAAATCAAAACCTAGATGACAAATTTGAAAAACTCGATATAATAATGAAATGATTCATATTTCATTGTATCCAATCTTCCGGTACATTTATTTTCAAAATTTAGGAGAACTATACATTTGAGAAATCAACAATTAACCTATAATTTATGGAATGTCGGACTAAATAGATTTACTTGACTCTCCTTTGAATGTTATGTTTATTCCCAACATGGATATCGGACACTATTTTACGGTTATACTCCTAATATCTACTTAACGTATTCTGCTGGAAAGATTTAACAACTCTTTCTATCGGGTAATATTTCCAAATTATTTCTTTTCAAGACAGGGCGTAGTGAAAGAGAAGATTTATGGAAATAATGCAGTTATTAACGAACATAAAGCCGCATATCTTGGCATTCCTTCCAGTAAACGGTTCACAGAAGCACGGAGTATCTTGCCCGGTCACTTTCCTCTTTCAGGTTTCATGCTGAGAACAGTCAAGATTCGTGGTAATGGCTAGTAGTACGATATCACGGAACATTTTATAAATCATCATTTCCACCATAAATCCCTGAAGGTAGATGATAAGATTGCTCAGTTACTCCAAGTAATTCTTCATTATGATATTTTGACAGTGTACAAAACCGCAACACTTGTTTTTATTATACAGTAGGTTCTTCTGCACATTGTATTGAACACGCCTGATGTATAGTGAAGTTCTGTGAACTGTTTAGTGCTTTCTCACGATTAAAACAGTAATACATTTTTTACAAGTTGAAGTTTTGTCAAAAAGGTACATATCTTAGTCAGAAAATATTGAATCATATATATATTATTTTTCAATTGACACAATTAAACTAATGTCTAGGCATTGTTTCTTTTTCACTGCTTGAGAACCGTTCAACTCGTCTATTTCTAATTGAATAGAACGGGCCGATACTTGATGAAAATCCATATTGAAACTAATCAATAAAGTTTATTGCATGATCAATCATACAATAAACTATATTGACTCTCTTCAAGGTGTTTAATCACCTTTCGAAGCTTGATACCAAACAGTTGTTGGACTACAACAGTAGGGATGAACTACGATGTCTAACAGGCCTTCTTACAGGCCACTGCCATTTGAATAATCATATGCAGAGACTCGGACTTTCGGAACACAGTGTGTGTGACCTCTATTTGGAAAATAATGAAACAAGATAGTACATACTTTGTGCCTGCCCTGCTGGGGACCGAATCAGGTTTTGGAGTGGACCACTCACCATATAAACTACTCGGCTCCGTTAAGAAGCTGGGTTTATTTGGTCGAGTGTGAATAGGTGTGAGGTACAGTAAACTCTTGCGGGTTGCGATGGAGGGTCGAATAGACCCACTCACTTTGGACCTAACCTAACCCTAATTGGTTTATTCAGATCCATTGTTGGAAGTTTTTCGTCAATGTCTCGAGTGTAGGCTGAATTGCATTGACTTGCTCATTCGTCAATATTCCTTGTACATTGCAAGATTGTACACACTTTCGCCTAGAAAGGACACCAAATACAAAACTGCCGTATAATATTAGGTTTGCAACTCATTTGTATAACAAGCTTCTGTTTTCCTGTCCCAACATTTCTTTTTTGTCCGATCCTTCGTAGTTGGGTCGATGTTCCAGTTCAAATTGGCCCACTCTCTTCTTTCCTGTCATTTCAAAATGTAAAGCGGATTGATTCAAGAGTGTCTCCAATGTCGATAGATAGATAGATATATTCATTTGACAACTTTACACTTGAATATTTGTTGCAAGTCAGTCAAAATATACATAAAAAACTAGTCACAAGTTAAAAATATTGAATCATAACATTACATAAATTAGTCTAAAATTTTTGAAGGTGTCGTAAAACAAATATGTATAAACATGAGCTTCACATATCAGATGAAATAAAATAAAATCTAAATCGGCATAATTGAAGTACTTAAATAATCCTGAGTTATATAGAAACAGTTTTCCAGCAGAATAATTGTGACTGTTTTTGAAGGAACTTTGTTTGAGCACTTTGAACGAATTAGGAAGATGATTGTAGAGATTGAAAAGCGGCTTACAGTGATCTCTATAATTGGCATTCATCAATATTCTGACTGCTTTTTTCTGAAGTCTGAAGATTTTAATGGAGTGAGAGGAATTACCCCACAAAACTATGCCATAATTCATATGTGAGTGGAATAAAGCAAAATATGAACTTCTCAGGGCGTCAACAGATAATTCCATTTTGCAGGGTCTTGCTTCCGTTTATTTTCAACTAATTTGTTGTGAACCATAGAGACGCCTGTCTCAGAGTATCATCAGTAATTGATGGTGATTGGATTATGTTTTTCTGAGACGTTATTAGAGTTGTGTCATCTGCAAAAAGAACACATTTACCTAGTGACATGAAATGAACGAAGTCATTGAAATATATCAAGAATAACAATGGTCCCAGAATGGATCCCTGCGGTACACCATTCTTGATAGTTTCATTATCAGACATGTTTCCATTCACATACACAGATTGGGATCTCTTACATAAGTACGACTGAGTGGTAGCCCCCTCACTCCATAAAACTCCAACTTTTTGAACAGAACATTGTGCGAAATGCAGTAGACTACTTTAGAGAGATCTATGTGACTACCTTCCCCAGATATTGTGACAAACATCCTTGGCATGGGGTTAAAATTCACACATTTTCTCTTCCATAATAATTGTTATATTTTCTCTATGAATGATGTACAAAATAGTATAAAAACAGTATTATTGATATGGAAATGTCATTAAAATGTCATTAAAAAGGCAAAAGATGAAAAATGTGACTTCCAACTCCGGTCTCCCCTACACAAAGCTTTCCCAGTCCCTTTTCCGTAGGGTCAAAAAACCCTTAATTCACAGTGGAGTGTTCATATATTTTTTTACAGGGTTCCAATACATAAAAAAATCGTGATCGTAGGAGCTGGAATGGCGGGTTTGGGAGCTGCATATGAACTCTCAAAGTTACACTTCAATGACTTTCTAGTGATAGAAGCTCAAAAACAACCAGGAGGAAGAGTTCTTACCATAACCGTAGACGGTAAACCACTTGATCTGGGAGCTCAATGGTTGCATGGGAAAGAGAACCCGCTTTACGATTTAGCTCTGAAGCATAATCTCCTAACCGAGATCATATCCGAGGAAGGTTCGGGAAAGTATGTACGAAACGATGGTGTCGTTTTCGATGAAGATCTAGTAGACGAAGTTGAGACGGAAGTGAAAAGAATTATAGAGGAGTGTGTCGCTTTCCTGCACGAAGAGAAATTTCCCAATTCCCTCGGAGATTTTCTTTCCCAAAAGTTCGCTGAATACCTGGAAAGTTGTGATGACGACAATGAAGAACGAGAAATGAAGCTCCAGCTTTTCGACTGGCATGTGCGGTATCAAATGATTGATAATTCTTGCGAGAGTTTATACAAACTATCGGCAAAGTGGTGGGGGACGTATCTCTGTGACGACGAATCCGCTCTTTATAATCTGAAGAATGGATTTGGATCTATAATCGGTGTCATCGTCGATCAGATTCCTCGAGATAATATTGTATACAACACCTGTTTGCGAAATATCCGGCTCGAAGGATCCCAAATAAAACTCACCTGTGATAACCAAACTATAACATGTGATCACCTCATCCTAACTCCTTCCTTGGGAGTTTTGAAAGACTTAAACGGACTTGACACCGTTCTAACGCAATCCCATAACGACGCTATCATCAATATGGGATTTCATTCCATAGGTAAAATATTCTTGTTCTTCAAGGAGAAGTGGTGGGATGACGTCACGGGCTTTCAGTTGCTGTGGGGTCCTGAAGAAGGACTTGAGGAAAATGAGAGATGGGTTAGAAATATATCCGGCTTCGATGTGATTCATGGTCATACCAACTGTTTACTTGGGTGGGTTGGAGGCAGCGCAGTGCGGGATATGGAAGAACTGAGTGAACAAGAAGTTGGAGCAAGTTGTGTGAAGGTTTTAAGAAAATTTTTGGTTGACTATCAAGTTCCGGATCCATCTAAAGTCTTCAGGTAAGGTCATATAGAATACTTCTGTAATTTTGTTTATCGTTAGTTTCAGTTATGTAGACAACCTTGTAAACCATCGACATTAAAATTATATTAGGTGGAGATTGGAGTACTAATAATGATACTTCATTTGTTTTTTCAAAAATTCAAAATACATATTGGAACAAATGCTGAAGATTCAAAAATTCATTCAATGTATTATCAGTCAAGTAAGCCCCCAGTTTCAAATGATGTTACATCAACATATTTACAAATTTCTTTTGAAAGCACATTGAAACTGTTTTGGCCCTGTAGGTGAGTACCTTTAGACCATGGATGCACAGACCGCGGCCCGCCAGTCGAATACTGGTGGCCCGCTGACAGCAAAAATAATACTCTCGTACATTCGAAGAATATTTAATTCTATTCCAGAATATAACCAAAAAAAAATATGTTCGAAAAGTAATTTGAATCTCGCGCG
>WOGP01006313.1:0-12474 GCA_015342065.1 Leptinotarsa undecemlineata | reverse complement strand
ACTGAATGAAAGTTCTCCTGAAATAGTTACTTACAAATACTTCTATATGAACACTGAATTATACAGCAGATACTTTTCTCTATTCAGTTTGTATTCCAAACATTCGTTGTAGAATAAAAATCAGATATCATTCACATGAGTTCTACTTTAAATGAATGGTAACAAATTGCACTTACATGGAACATTGTCATCGTCACTGGTATACATATTATTAAAAAATTAATCACTCCTAAAAATATAACCCCTTAAATTCAAAAGAGTTTTAAATTGTTTGCAAGGTAAAGGGCATATGCGTGAACCATGCATATGCTGATATAACTATAGCAGATATCTTAGCCGGACAGATGCAGAAGGCTGTCATTCTTGGCTCACTGCGTTTGCTCAGGGCACATGATTCTCGAACCCAATGATCACTTACCTCACAGTGTGGGAAGTGGTCGTTGGTTGATAATGCTGGCGCGCCCTACCGAATGTATCGGGGTTTCGGGGGATAGGGCCTGACCAGCGCATACTTCGGTAAAAAAAATGCTTGAATTCGTGTTGAGTTGTTGACAAGCATCTTATACACACGAATAATCTCCGCAGTCGACCGATTATGAACATATGTCCAACAAGAAAACTGTCTTAAAACTCGCTATCAACACCTAGAAACTGAAATGGTCATATGGTGGTCACTGATCAGTCACCTTCAACTCATTCTGGGACCTTTCTCTGCCACTACCACAAAGAAAGGGACAGCTGAGACTGTTTTCTTAATTTTCATCAGTGACGTCCCTGTAAACATGATCAAAATAATCATACGCCACTGTTTTTTTGTCAAATAAGTAAAATTTTTATAATTATCATCTCTCTTCCCATAAACATGGTCAATTGACATTTTTTTTGTCCGACGAACGATTTTCAATTTAAAAAATAGAAGGTCTTTATTTGCTTCTACCAATGCGATTTTTGATTAGTCTCAATGAAATGCATTTTGTTTTCTGAATTGAAAACTTCACCATACGAAATAAGTCAGAGGACCATTTTATGAATCGATAGAGGGTAATCATAAATATAATGTTTATTTGAAAAAAAAAAACACAGTGACGACTATCATCATTTTTGTTTAATTTCAATACCCTGTATCTCAGAAATGAAGCGGTTGCGGACACATTTTCAAGAAAAAAAAAGTCTTATTTTGAGCCCAGGCATACGCCCTTAAAATATTTGTAAATATCCTGTGTAGTTGACACAAATGTTGCATCAGTAATGTTACCAAAATAATATTTAGAATAGTTCAGAATATTACGATTTACTCCAAAATAAGGTCTCAGTCACAATGTGCGTTGTTGTCGCATTTCTGGTAGTCCGATAGTAAGTAGTAGTGTGAATAAAGAATACCCAAGGCCGTCGAATAATCTATGAAGTATACACAAAATATACACAGCAGTTACACCGCTCACATGCACTAGTGGAGCGAATTGAATTATACAAAAACGGCGTTTCACAGTCAAACAGACGTCCGATGAATAATTAGTTTTCCGAAGTGTTTGCTACCAACGCATTCCTAATATAAGGATTAACAATCCGGCGACCATATACGGTCGCTGTAATGTAGCAATGATAGGTAGCAGCAATAAAAAATGCGTTTTTTCGAAGCGGTTTCGAAGCGAAACACCATAAATAACAAAATGATAGTTCAAATAAGCCGTACTGTAAACGATCTGAAGGAAATCATTTCGAACTTTTGAATACTGAATTTTTATAGTCATTTGAGATTTTATCAGCTGGCAACCTGTATTTTCAGATGAAAATTGATCGATAAACTATAAAAAGACGCACTACTCAATATTTCACTCGTCGAATGCACATTTTCAAAAAACATGCTGTAAATCAGAAACGATGAAAGATATCGAAATGCGATTTTCACCATTAAGTTTGCCAAAAATATCTAGTTTGAAAACAGGAGTTTCCCTTCAAAAGTATCCAAGTTGGTCCACTCTTCAACTCCCTTGAAAATAATTTTTAAAAACTCACGTGATATGCAGCATTCGCCTGTAATATTCGTTTTCTTATCAAAAGATCTGTATTTTGTCACCATCACTTGTCTGAGGTATTCTTGAAATTCAGTTGAATTCAATAAATTTGTGATATATATGCTACAAATATTCTTTTATGTAATACAGTTGTTTTGTTAGGTGATGCCTATCTGTACAATATATACTTTGCTGGATCCTATCTTTCACAGGTTTGCCATTTTCAGTAAATTTGTGATTGATGAAACTAGTTGCTTTTATTTGCCAATGAAAATTATCGAATATTTCAAATGCAAACTTCGTTAAAGAGTTATTTCGAATGTTAGAAAATTAGTAACTCATTCAAATGTATGGAAGCATTCCTTGGAAGGACATTAAGTTTAGTCAACTGAGAAACAACATCTGTTATTCAAAGAAAAAAATCACATAATTCCATGCCTTCCTTACCCTATCAAAGCCACAATCGTATTCCCTAAACACAAGCAAAATTATTATTATTATGTTTTGTATACCTCTTCCATATCAATTTGTGAAAGCTAATCTGATTGAACAAATGTAATGAAAATAGTATACAAAATTCCGGAGGAAGTTAAATATTTCTAGAAGTAAAAATGTAATTCTTCAACCAGGTTAACTACAGATATAAATGAGAACAACTGAAAACACTCACAGACTATCTTGTTGGTCATTTCCACCCTCTTCTGCTACCAAAAGTTCGTACTCTTCCGCTGCATATCTATCCCAGTCTGACATCTGAGCCAATAAAAAAAGATTATTTGATTTCTCCTTGAAAACATTCAAAGATATTCTTTACCTCTTGCCCATCAATGTCGTGATCTCGTTGTGAGGCAAATGGATCCCTCTGTTCATGATCCAAGTATTTCTCTAGATTGAAGAAAGTATCAAAGAAAATAGGAGTCATTTTACACCTTTTTAGGTCACTCAGAGATACTTTTCCCGGGATCTTTGGCTTCACCATATCCAACATTTGACAGAGACAATCCTGAAAATTTTATATTTCTAGTTAACTTTGTATTGAAAAAACAGATCAAACTTGAAAGCAGATTGGTTAGGACATTACAAATTTGAAATGTCTATTAAAAGGAGATTTGAGTGATTAATATGGAGTGGAAGGTTCACAGATCATTTTTATTTTATAAAAACAGTTCAAACTGTCGATTATAGATTATTATCTATAATCGACAATAATAATAATAAATCCAATTTATTAATTGGAAAAAAATATTTTTTTTAAACAATGAATTCTCCAACAAACAAGTATTTAGTTGAAGGGAATTGAAAAAACATTGTTTTTTGAAGGCAGTATAAATATATATTCCTTTGAATTATATCATCAACAGACACACTGTACCCATCAAAAGGACCAACAGATTCGTCAATAGGACCAAGACATTCTCCAACAAATAAGTATTTAGTTGAAGGATCAACAGACACACTGTCCGCGCGTTGGGTGCCGCGTTTGCTCACGATGACTCAAAACGTATTCGAATGAACGTTTCTAATGCTCTATTGGCGCAGTTCAGGCGCAATAAATCCGAGTTTTGGCGCTGAATAATTACTGTAGATGAAACTTGGATACACCATTATACGCCCGAAACAAAAATACAGCCCAAACAGTAGACTGCAAATGGGGAACCGGCTCCAAAAAAGCAAAAACACTTGTTTCATCTGGGAAAGTGATGGCGACTGTTTTTTAGAATAGTCATGAAATGATTTCAATTGATTATCTTCAAAAAGGAAAAACCATTACAGGACCATACTACGCATCATTACTTGACAAGCTGAAGGCACCAAGACAATGCACCGTCTCACACCTAAGCGGTTGCCATGACAAAAATTCACGAAATACGATTTGAACTGATTTACCATCCGCCTTACCCACTAGATCAGCCCCAGGCGATTTTTTTTGTTCCCTCATCTAAAAATTGAGCTTGGAGGACAGATATTTTCGTCAAATGAAAAGGAAATCACCTTCACGAAGAATTATTTCGCAGAGAAAAACGCCGAGTACTATATGGACGGGTTACAGAGATGAGAGCATCGCTGGGAGAAGTGTAAAGAGTTAAAAGAAGACTATGTTGAAAATAAAGAAAAAAACGAAAAAATGTCTTGTATTTTTTAAAGGTAGGAAACTTTTCAGGCCACCCTCGTAATACAATTGGGTGTGGACCAAGAAGCGAAATAATTTTGAATAAAGTTGTCTTGGAGTCATTCATTCATTCATTTTCTTATCTTCTCTTTCAGAAAATTGCGACTCAAATGTTGAAATATTTGTATTTGATGTGCGGCTGAACAATATAATGTTTACGTTTCACACAAATCGATTGATAGCAGTCGATGATAATAGCCGAATAAGTGATTCATCAGGCCAAAAATGCTTCTTCTAACGGATTAGACCGATACCTTAAAGAATGTTCGAAGTACCGGCGATACTTCATGGTATTCAACTTCTACATAGCAGGAGAACATAGTGGTTCATTAAAAATTCTCAACACCTCTTAGAATAAAAGCTTTTCTACCTGAAAGGGCAATGTTTCGATCCCAATTGACTCCATCCTGTGCATCTGTTCTTCATAGAAGTACTCCAACTCGTACATAGACAAGTAACCATCGCCATCTAGATCCATACAACGGAACCAATATTCAATGGCTGTTGGGTGTAGTTTATCCTCTTCGCTGAGAAGAAACCACACAAAATCAGTGTACGACATTTTATCTTCTCGTTGTTTCTTGTGACCCCTGGTGACACAACCAGAAAAAATTCGGTCGATTATACGTGTCGAGAGTGCTGAAAAAATTTGATCTTTAAATCTTACCAAAACTAGCTCATTCTTTTCTGAAGTCTTAAGAGGATTTCATATGCAGTCACAAATTAAATGGTTGCAATGAAAATCAAATTTATCACAAGAACCTAAAAATGGTTACTTATTTAAAATTTAACTATTTAAAAGAAAAACAGTGTCAGGATCTGACAAAGGAAGATTGACTGAATAAAAGCGGCAGCCATAGGTAGTACCAAATTTTTAATTGGTTTTTTAATTTGATGAGATTTGTCAACGCTGCATACACGTGACTGATAAATCAGGAATGGAGTCGTATTTCGTGTAAATAATTCATTTGTAAATTGCAAAGTGCTTTCGGCTTTTACGCCATCATCAGTGCGATACCTACAAGTAAGTAAGTCATGAAATTTGTTTGAAGATGAACTTTAAATTCTTTTTTGAATTATTTACTCGTCAAGAATATACAAGACTTTGATTCTACAGGATCTTTTTGAATATACTTGACGAGTAAGTAGTTCAAAAAAGAATTCAAAGTTCAACTTCAAACAAATTTCACGACTATTGTTATTTGCAGGTATCGCACTGATGATGGCGTAAAATTGCAATTTACAAATAAATTATTTACACGAAATACGACTCCATTCCTGTTTTTTTTTAACTTTTAACCTTTAAAAGAATTGTCAAGCAAGTTAATCAATAAAAAGTGCTGAATTTATGCCCATTCATTTTCCTGTGGTACTGCTGCTGAAAAAGCAATATCTGTCGACGGGCGTTTCGCTAACCAAGCATTATCAGTAGAAGATTAAAACAAATTTTTAGTGATAATGCTGACTTGGTTAACACAACGTGCTTTGAGAGACGTAGTTTGGTAAAATTGATTCCAATTCTACCTATCAACATGCTTAAATTTATCAATGGAAGAAATGAATTTAACATTATTCAGTAAAATATATTTTTTCATTTTCAAAGGTTGTGCTTGGCTTTAGAGCTTTTCAATTTTCAGATAAAGTATATAGAACATTAATATTGTTCTCAACATGACAGTAGTTATACATGTAAATAAGTGCTGAAAATTACCATGGTCATTATGCCTAGTCAGATCTTGCTTATCAATAAAGAGATCGTGGTCCCTATCCAGCTCCCAAAACTTGCAATAAATTACATAAAAGTGTTCATAACTAAAATACTGGGTGATTTGATTAATATCTTCCTCTTCTTCCAACAACTGAATGATGCTGAGTAAATTAGATCTTCTCAGTTCTGGTATTGAAATTTTCGCAGACCAAGACCTACAAAAGATTAATATGAAAATGAACGAAATGTTGAAAATATAAAGTGGTAATAATAATTTTTTAATTGAATATATATAAACAAAGTTGAGACGGTTCAGCACAAAAAAACAATTCAAATTTATGAAGTAAAATTACTTCATAAGTTTCAATACTGGAACTGGCTTATACTTAACGAAAACCTATATCAATATAAAAACTTTATACCTACACTTAAGATTTACACTAGGAGAGTTTTACAAAAGTCATGTAAACCTTTCTTAGTGAAAATGACAATAGACTAGATATATTGGTAAAATTAAAGTACCTGTATATAGCGGACCATCATATTGCATTTAGAGTGACATAAATGTTATTTGGTGCTTAAAAAATAGTGCGCTATCTCAGGCGATCCCCATTATTGGATTTAGACTGACGTTATTTATATTTAGTATTATTTTCAGTAAACCCTTTGATTAGATAGCAATATCATGGAAGTGCATGAATGACTTCATATTATTTTCTCAAACGACCAATACATTTTTATAATCACACAAGAAAGATAAAATGTTTTCAATTGTCAGTGTAATTGACCATATTAATTTGTTTGAAGGTGATTGACAATGTTTCATGATGAATTTCACTAGTTCGGACTTCCATTGTCTAATATATAAAATTATTTGAAATCCCTGAAACAACCAAAAAAGAAGAATTCAAAAGGAGTAGCTGAAAATAACAATTATATTAAGCAAAAATAACCTGAAATGAAATAATAGTGAAATAAAATACAAGTAAAAATAGAACGATTCAACAGAAATAAGAAAATAAAAATGAAAATAATATTTTTTATTCATTCATTTTCAGCTTTTCATTTTTAATTTTCCTTTTTTAGTTGTTTCAGGGATTTCAAATCATTTTATATATTAGACAATGGAAGTCCGAACTAGTAAAATTGATCAAATTCACATCCAACAGTATCTAAACTATTTGAAAAGTATTCAAAAGGTTTTGAAAGTGTCCTATTTTTCAATTTCAATGGAGAAGTTGGCAGCCAAAAATGTTTTTTCGTAATATTCACAGTATTCTGATGATTACAAATTCAGTACTCACCTATTTACACAATAATAAATTCTAGCGATGACGGTGTGGACATATCTTGAATGGAATTCCGTAGCTTCTTTCAAGAAAGTCAAACCAGGATGTGTTTCAACTACATCTTGAACTAAAGGAATGAAGTCTTCGGGTGCTAACCAATTGCGCCGACCTCTTGTGAGTATGTAGACGAAACGAGATGCCGAATCATGGCATTGGGAAGACATACTATCGAATTTAAGATATATTATTGAGATATAAAAATTATTAAAATTCGGCGAAGGGAAATATTTAGTTTACTGAAAAAAGTGTGTTGTTTCAAGTTGAGTGAATGGTATTTACAGATCTAGAATATCTGAAAATGCCAATGAAATATTCATATATCTATATGAATGAGGTGAACATTTTAAGAGAGCTACGAAATGTAGGAATTGATTTCATTGACATACAACAAAAAGGCACTATAGGCACTTAGATATTAACATATACCATTTGTTGTTTTTTTCATAATGTAGTAGTTGAGTTTCACATTTTTTATGTTTATTGACTAATAAAGATGAATAATAATCAGCGATAAAGTAGTAATTTATTACCAAGTCACGTCTTGCTGATATCTCATTATTGATAGTCTTGTTGAACAAAAATAGCGCGAACAGTTTCAGTATCGTCATTGTGATTTCAGGCTTTCCAAAAGATTTACTAGAGAAAATGTTCACAGCTCAAAAATGTAGTCCATTTTGACATCTTTTTAAGAGGCAGACATCTTTTTGAGAGGCAAATCATTTTTATGTATAGTATTGTGGTCGTGTACATTTTCAAAACTTCAAATTAAAAATACATATTTTATTAAGTGTAAAGGAAAATATAAACAATCCTTTCATATTCATTAGCTGTATCAAAATTTCGCCGACCTAAGAAAAAAAATTATTTCATTAAAGGGAATCGCAATTTGGATGTGTGAAGACCGCAAATATATATTTAATAACTTTATCAGGAAACCCGTCAGTGAAAATAATCTCAGTGTATTGAGTAAAATATCTGATCTGGAAAATCAGTATGGGACAAAATTATGTTTAGAATATGTTAAAATTGAATATGTTAAGAAAAGCACAAGGATAAGGTGTCCCTTTCATGCTAAAAAGCATCTTTTAGAACACTGTAACCAAATTGACAGAAGTGGTATAACTGTCACAGAGCCAATGAAACATACCTACAAAAAATATTCAATTAGCTATTTGGCAACTGACAGAGATGTGTGTGAATGATATAACTTTGATAAACTGAATAAATCTCGAATCAATTTTCAAAATTGAATTACACACAGTTATATTTGTACACTCTCGTGTACAAATATAACTCACTTTTTGATTACAAATGTGATTCAAACAATAACTTAACAATGTTATTCCTCAACCCTCGATCCATGAACACAAAATACAAGAGTTGGAAATAATCATACCTGTTATTATAACAGATATTGTTATTATAACTGAAACTTGGATCAAAGAAGAAAAGAAATAATATTATAACTTCCCAGCTTTTTCTGCAGAGTTCTTGTGTCATAAGTATAGAAGAGGCGAAGTTAGAATTTTCATTAGGAATCATATACAGTATGAACTAATATTTCTTGGATATATAATTTGTCGCTATGAAACTGAAATCACCTGATATTACTATTTGTTGAGATTATCGATTTGAAAAATTAAAATTATTGAATTTCTGACTCCTATGAATATTGAATTTAAATCTTTCAATGAGAACAATAACAATGTTTATATATTTGGTGATTTCAACATTGATAACCTCATGAAAAATTTTGCAGTCAAGAAACTTCTTGTTGTAAATAATGTCATCATAAAACACGGTTACGTCTTAACAAATTCTGACCAGAGAATCAGTATTTCAATAATTAATTCGAATATATGTGACTACTATGAAACAATTCCCATACATCGCCAGAAAATGAAGTATAGAATTGAAAGTGTAGTTTTAGATTAGATTAGATGTCCATACGGTTTCCCTTTTATGTTCTCTGTTGGGGGAAATTATGTTTGTTTTGTATGTCGTGTGTTGCGAGGTTTGATTTATATATTATTGGGTTTATGTATGCCTTTTTGTGCTCGTCGTGCCATTGGATCAGTTTTTTCTTGGTTTGGCCGATATAAAATTTGTTGCAGTCTGAGCACTGTATGCTGTACACCCCGTTTAGGTTTTTGTCTTCTTCTTTTTCATAGCTGTTTATTTTTTGTGTTATTTTTGTGTTTGGCTTGTATGTGATGTTGATATTCAGGGGTCGTAAGATCTGTTTAAAAATCTGTTTTTTCCGTTAATCAGCTGTCGCCCTCATACGAACGACAACTCTCAGAAGTTGAGAAACTTGTGCGAGCTAAGTACTAACGAGGTCTTACCATTTAACGTGTGATTCCTAACACAGTTGCAGAATCATCCCAGCTTCAACCAGATAAATTCTCTCGAGAAAAATATCTGGTCGAGGCGGGAATCGAACCCAATATACGAGGAGCCTTCAAATATTTGATTTTGAGACAAGCATAAAGAACTCTTATTTTGAAAAATCCCGGGAAATATTATTTAGAAAAGTTGTTCAGCATTGAAAATACATCTAGAGTTAAAGTCATAGTCATCTAAGCGAAGTTTAATTTTTTTACCCATTTTTTTTAAATGGGGCTAGGAAAAAAAAATTTTGTTAAAAAGATAAAGAGAGAGCATCCTTCATTCATTATTCTTGATAACTGCATACGTTATAGCCCTATTTGTTTTTATAAGAGTAACAGCTTGTATTTCTGCTTACTGTGGAAAGTGTGATTTGTTTCACTGCGTACCAGTCTTGATCTTAAAATGAATAAAAGTAGAAAGAAAATATTCTACTAATTTAGTGTCCGATGTTTGTTTTAAATTAATTTTCGTGGGTGGCTCATATGTATGTCTGTGTTTTGGTTATTGATAAGGTTCACAAGGAATGTCTTCAAATTGAATTTTCTTTTTGTATTTTCAGTTTGATTTTAATTGTCAGATGCTTGATGACATATCGACTGTCAACTGTTTCATTTTTCGTCAGTGTAGCCAATTTAGCTTTTGGGGGTGTCTGATCAGATACAATCGAACATACCGTATCTTCCGAAAAGAATAAGAAGAAGAAATAGTAATTATTTTCTGATCAACTAGGATGGTAGATTTCGCGGGAGCTACAGATGTCTACCATACAGGTGTTTCTGGTTATGTTCAGCTGACGAATCCTGAATTTGTTAAATGATCCTTAGTGGATATTCCGTTCTACCTATCTTATCATAAACCACAACGTCCTGGCTTTTGATAGGGGCCTATATAAGACATTTACGACAATTTGGTGTTTGAATACTTTGTACCACACCAACGCCTTTTTACTACAAGATAAAACTCTTCACGGAAGGTGAGTTTTCCAACTTTTCTTTTCATTGTTCTCTTGCAATACAATATAGGATAGTTTCTACAAAAATAACATTTACAGGGTTGTTGTACCCGAGGATTTTCACCCAGGGAATTGTCACGGTTTCTATTCTGGTTGGTTATCTCCCAAGCTTTGGCTTAACCCCACGTCTACATCTTAGGGATATTTTTGATAATATGGTTCCAATAGTTCCATTTCCTGGTTCCAGCCTGATGAACAGTTGATTGCACTTAGAGATAATAAAGCTATCGTAGAATCGCTTCACTCATCACACCAGTCCTGGTTGGCCTGGGATTCCATACTGAGTTTTCAAAGTGTTGTCGCCAGAGGAACAGGTTTTACTTATATATTTTTTATACAGGAACAGGATAAAATCCTACCATTTAAATTTTTAATTATTAATATTAATTCAATCTAGATACACTCATGTTAAAGTATATGTTTTTCAACGAATATATATAAACCACCACATAGTACTATGCGCTGGGAAAATAAATTTCCTAAAACATTTTCTACCTAATCAATTAGCCTCTCGAAGTACCTACTATTGAATATTATCATTAGAATTACAAGTCTTATTTCTGGGAACTTTCACTCTGAACAATTGAAGAGTTATTCATATTAAATGTTTGTATGTTTAATTATGTTTTATTTATTTATTGATTAACACTCATCAATTTGATAAGATCTTATCGAAAAGTCTCTTATAGTTTTGGGTATACCAACTATTTAGTCATTATTCGGTTGCTCAACTTTCCAAGTAAGTACTCTTTGACATAATTTCAAAAGTTGCAGTGGCGCCCCTCCTATTTTTTGACCAGTCAATTACTGTAGAATGATATAGTTTTGTTTGTAAACGAACCCATAGTGCATTGCTCCTTTTCATTTAATAGAAAAAGTGCTGCAAACAAATGCCTAACACAACAAATTAACAATAACTTAAAAATAAATGCAAGATGACATTTAAAAGATTATTTAATTATCTACAAAAATCACCTGAATGTTTATTGTCCTATCTCTAATAGTGTAAAAGTTATATAAGCGTTAAAGTCAACAAATGGATCAGCTACTGCAACTTTTGCTGTACGTGTATTTTCAAAATTGAATAAATAATGGAAAAAAAAATTTCGGTATTTTTATGGTCGTGGTTGTTTTTGTAATTATTATAACTTTCAAGAAAAAGTAAAGCAAAGTTGAGAATTTGTTTATAACAAACTGTTAAGTTTGTTATAACTATAAACAATTAAATATTATTATCAACATTTTTTTCAAAATCATAATTGACAGTTCTCTGTAAAGTTGTATTTTTTTTTAATATTAAAATAGTCCATATGTTTATAAAAAATGTATAAACAAGTGAAGATAAAAATTATTTGTTTTAGTTTATAAATGTCTTTTATTGACATGAAAACGAAGAAATAATGATAAATTAAGGAAAAAAATTTACAACATTATTGTGTTTTTTCTTTTTTTGTTTATTTTAAAAAATCATCATAAACAAAGTATTGAAATTTACAGAACTTTCATCATGCAATCTTCTTTTGTATGTATCTAAGAAGGGATCCACGAAGTGAAATTATTTAAATATTTATTTTACCTTGAACGATAAACGAAATTTTAGAAAATTTTGTTAATTAACAATTGTCTAAATTATTGAAAAATGAACTTTAATGAAAAATTCCAATGGAAATCAGTTCTCTATGGTGTTTAGATTATACAATAATCATTTAAAATTTTTCTATTTAAGGAAGAAAAACTTTCTCATTAGTCAGTGGGATATACTTGAAGACTGGCAGTAAACAAATCTAAAGCACATGAACTTCAAACGTTCAAGCCAGTCTCGATATACC
>WOGP01006312.1:0-12475 GCA_015342065.1 Leptinotarsa undecemlineata | reverse complement strand
AATGAAGAATTTGTCACTGAACAAGCACCAAGAAAAGTACATTATAGGAGGTCATTCATTACTTATTCATTCAACATCGACAACACAATTTTCACCAGTACTCAAGATCAGCAGATAATATTTGAAGGATACTAAAATTTGTGGAATAAATTCACACGTTTCTCATATTAGGTTGTTGTGTACAAAGATATGTTAGTGGGGCGGAAAAAAGAACGGCAGATTAATTAAAGAGAAATATGAATATTAGCTCATCGGCTGTTATAAAAACTCTAAAATTGGACATAACCTTTTCAATAATGTAGTAATATAATAAATAAAGATATTTTTTAATAATACCTACCCAAGATAAACATAAAAGAGAAATAGTGTACTTTCTTTAGATTTAATCCATTTCTTGGAAGTTATAATGTAGTCGACGCTCAATCTCACGTATTTAACGTTTGTTTGAAGGTAGTTTACAATGTTTGCACCATTTATCACCCGTAGACGATTGTGGATGCTAACAATCGAAACGTCGTGACGTAACTTGGTTTGGAATCTTTCAATTTTTAATTTTCATTTTTTATTAATAATTTTTTTTAATTTTTAATTTTCAGCTTAATATTTCAGTATTAATATTTCAGTTTTTTATTTTTTTGGTTGTTGCTTGTATGTTATTTCTTTGTAATTTCAGTTTTTTGTTTAATAAAATTGATATTTTTTCGGTTAATATTTTTAATTTTTTCTGCAGATTCATTCAGGGATTTCAAATCAATTTATATTGTATTAGACAATGGAAGTCCGAACTGATGAAATACATTAGGTATTTACATTTCTAGGAATATAATACAATAAAAAAAAATTATATCAGATAAAAACCAAGGAATACCTTCAGGGACTGAAATAAGGGAAATTTCAAAATAAATCAGTTTAATTGTGTGCTGTAAACTGTGAACAATATGAAAAGTGAAAGCAGTTGAAGCAAACACAGACGTCCGAATACATCTAAAGGAAAAAAACAATTATATACAATGTGTATTGTGGGCTCCGTGAAGGGAATGAAAATACGTCTCGATGAGAAGTGTTCACAGAATTCTTAAAAACTTCAAAGAAAATGAAAGTGCATGTGATAATGTATCTAAAGACATTGAAACTAGAGAAAGAAAACAAATTTCACTTGATAATATAATTGCACCAAATATGCTATTCATAGAAAATTATCTCTGTTATTTTTCCGAAATGAAATATCCACCTCAAAAAAGTCGCAGCCGAAATAAGTCCCAGATGCCCAAAATATGACGACGTGTTTTACTGCGTACATTGAAGCAAATTAACATTAAATCAATGAAAAGAGGTAGGAAAAGTGCTCTTAAAAGTTATATTTAAAGGAGTGATTAATTTTGGGAAAGAAAGTTTTTGGCTTTCTACTACTCCATCTTGATACAAAAAAAGGGATGAGGGAATCTTCCAAAGAAAGGAAGGAAGTAATCAATTTTTCTTTCAGTTTGTGTCTGTGTACTTCTTTGCATGATCTACACATCCATGTATAGAGTTACTTATTTTCAAATTGATTACTTCCTTCCTTTCTTTGGAAGATTCCCTCGTCCTTGTTTTTTGTATCAAGATGGAGTAGTAGAAAGCCAAAAACTTTCTTTCCCGAGAAGAAATTATTTTGTGGCGGAGAAATTACTTGAAAGATTTATTATATAGATGAGACTTGCTTGAATCAAATACCATACTATCTCAAAGGTATGGCAAGATTTAGAAATAAAAAGTTGTCGACAAGCTTTTATTGAAGGCCTCTTCACAGGACGGGGGCTCATCATAACTCAGCTATTCGGGTTTTTTTAGAAAACGTCTTGTTACTCTTCGACTCCAAAAAAAAACTAGCCACTACCACGAAGCAATCGACGCGCAAAAGTTTGAAAGCTGTTTGTTGAAGATTTTACCAAACCATGAACCACACTCTGTTGTCGTTATGGATAGTGCCTCCTACCACAGCAGACATTTTAAGGAGTCACCAAAAACTATCTGGCAAAAAGCTGATATCATCAACATTCTCTATCAAAAAATTTACTTTTCGACGATGATATGTTGAAAGTCCAATTACTCAATAATGCAAGGGAAAATATACCTCAGTTGAAAAAATATGTTGTCTACAAAATGGCTCGTTATAGGAAGATAGTTGTACACCGCCTCCCCCTAACGATTGTGAGCTAAACCTGCTAGAGATAATATGAGCTCAAATAAAAAATCAAGTGGCCAAAGAAAACTTGACTAGCCTGCTAGCTACTGCGATAGAAAATGTCACCCCCGAGTCATGGAAAAAATGCATTAAACATACGATAAAAAAAGAAAACAAAATGTGGGATCTCTACACTAGAATGGACATTGCAATTGAACCATTGATTATTTATTATCTTGAATAATAACCATCGCAATAGTTGCTTGTAAAAATTGAAATTTTGTCCAGGATGTTCAAATTCATACCTTTTTTTGATCATAAACATCATTTCACAAAACTTTTTCTAAAATAATAATGTTACTTACTTTTATCATGAAACATTTTCTCGTTTCATTACCTTACTAACACCCTTAACATCCTATATCAGATTTTTTTATGTCAATTTAATTTTCAAAAGATGCAAGTTTTCTATAAGAATGACTTTTGTCATACAATTTTTTTCCTCTCAGCAACTCCATCGGTGAAAACACGGTATATTTTCATTATACAATAATTATAATTCAATTATTATTTGTGAATTTAGTGTTTAAATACTAGCAATACACTTGAAATCAATTTTTCTCTTGAAATCTGTTTAGTATACATTCCGTACGCCATTGCCAGAGACAGATGAAGGCAAAAACGTCAACAGTCATTTCTAAAAATTTAGTGCTTACTATTTTAGAATTTAATTATAATTGTTTGAGCAGTCATTTATATCGCCTAACTATTTCAATCTTTCTTCTTTTGGAATGGTAATTCTCTATCTTTCTACTTTTGGAATGGTAATTGTCTAATCTATGTGTAATCTGTGTGTAATCTTTTAGTCAGTTATTCTTGATCTAATATTGGAATATTGAAATATTATTGCACATTCACAATATGAAACGAACCTACATACAAAATTTCTGCCTCCGAAATTATAGCGGTACGGAGAAACAGTGATGAAAAGGTAATTGTCATATGTAAATGCCCCCCTTTTATCTCCAGAAGGGGTGCCCCATTTGGAGTAATTGAAATTCCTTTTTTATCAACCATCTACAACATGAAAGGAACCTACATACAAAATTTCAGCCTCCCAAAATATACCGGTACGGAGAAAAGTGATGAAAAGGTAACTTTATTTTATGAACGCGACTTTTACTCTTGCGACTGGCGCCCCATTTGAGATATTTAAAAATTATTTTTTATTGCACATGTACAACACAAATCAAACCTACATACAAATTCTCAGTCTCACAAAATCTCAGCCTCCAAAAATATAGCGGTACGGAGGAACAGTGATGAAAAGGTACATATGAAAATTCCATTTGTAAATGCGCCCCTTTTATCACTAAGGACGGCTCACCAATTGAAATATTTGAATATTCTTTTTTAATGCGCATTAAGCACATGTATACCACATTTTAGCTTCTTGTGATTTACCAGCACGGATAAACAGAATGAATGAGTAAGTATTAAGTGAGTGACTTTCGCAATATAGGTGGTATAAATTAATTATTTAACGGGACTTTCCAATGAACCCTTTTCCTGAAGTAAGAAAAATCACTCACTAGCAGCGCTAGTAGTTCGGTAGGTACAAACACTGCCTAATCCTCACATAAACATATGGTAAAGTACAATTAAAAAATATTGTTTTTAACAGAAGAAGATGTTGCTGGAGCAAAACTGAAATTTGCAACTGTAAATGATAACAATGTTATAACATTAAAACGTTGGATTGCATGCCGTAATTTAAAAGTAACTGGAAAAAAATTGAATTGATAGACAGGTTAGTATACAGACTCTAGTAAAAAAGTAGAGGTAGATTCAAACTGTAGTAAAAGAAATTTAAAATAATTATGAATTTCAGATTTATTTCCGAGTGAGATAATTAAAATGAAATATAGATGGTAATGAAATAAATTAAATTAAATATAATAAATAAATATGATTTAATAAACGATTGAAGTTATGTCTCATACTAATCAATGGTAATTGACTATGAAAAAAATACTATTTATTTGATGTTTAGAGCATACATATGAATATTTATTTATTTTTTGCCCTGTTAAATCCACTCTAATCGAAGCATGTATCTATTTTTTACATCTAACCTCATTAATATGAGGTTTTATAAATGGTATAAAAACACGTGAATTTCACTAGTTCGGACTTCCATTGTCTAATATATAAAATGATTTGAAATCCCTGAGATACCTAAAAGAGAAGAATAAAAAAAAATAGTTGAAAATGAAAATTATATTAAGCAAAAAACCTTGAATGTAATAACAGTGAAATACAATACAAGTAAAATATAGAACAATTGAACAAAATATTAAATAAAAATAAAGAAATGAAAAAAAATAAAAATACAAAGTTGTTGGTATCTACAATCGTCTTCGGGTGATGACTGGACTGATTCCTTCGAGAGATGACTATTTATGGGTCGTTTTATATATTTCACAATGAAAGTTCGAACTAGTGAAGTTTATCATGAAACATTGTCAATCACCTTCAAACAAACATGCAAACACGTGTTCTTCCGGATATCGATTATTCGACGTACAATTCGCAAAACAACCATGCTTTGTTGGCATTATACTAGCACAAAATAATTTTTTACATCACATTTATATTTTTGAATAATAAATTAATATTACGTAAATAATACTGTTGTACATGTGAATAGTTTATGTTTGTCCCTACTACTAGTGCTGCCTCTTGTGACACGTTCGCTGTAATATTCTCAGGAATAAGGCTCATTGGAACCGTTTACGTAAAAATTGCTCTCTCACCTAAATGAATTACACATTGACTGAATTGCAGTTTGTTTTCCTCAAAATATATTTTATGTGGTGAATGGGGTCAGTTAGATATTTTTGGTTCCTCACTATTTTATCGACAACGCCACTGTTTACCAGCGAATCATCAATAGCAACCTGCACCTAAAAAATTATCAATATTATGCATCTACGTGGGCTGATTTAATATGCAATGGAGATTTGCCCATAACTTTCTACAGAAGTGACTCAATTCTTATGAGGCTTGGCGCCATCGAATCCTGAGCACGCGACTTTGTAAAAGTTTTTGGTTACAAAACGGTTTTGTTCCGGTTTCGCATTCAGCAGGTTGATTGTTGAGATTTTGTTTTCAATATTCCAATTGTACTTGAGACAATTTCGTACATTTTGGAGTCGACCTGAATCATTTTTATAAAATTAATTTACTTTGAATACAATCAGCTAATGAAAATTTCGATACGACAGTCCGTAATGATAATACTTGTCCTCGTGAAGTGTTCAGCTTCCGGTGAGGCGATTATTTTTTGAGGAGAGTAGAAAAAGCAAATAGAATATCTCTCTTCGAACTTCGCAGACTCTATTCCGACCACTCTGTTGTTCTGATTATAGGAGTCCATGCTGGAATATCAAGATCATGCTGGCGTGCTGCACCATGGCAGTAATCTTGGCCAGACAATTGCAAAAGGCAGTCATTTTAGGTTCATTGCGTCTACCTAAGGCACATGATTCTTGCACCCAATGGTCACTCACCTCACGTTGTGGGATGTGGTCATTAGTTCACCACATCCCACTCCTGTCTGTGTCGAAGCTTCGGGGACAAGACCTAATCAGAAATAATATTTATGATAATAATTATGGCTATGGGGGACACAGTTTGATCAACGCAACCTCTTCAGAGGATGAGAATAATATACATGGAGTCATCTTCAATAAGACTGAAGAGAAGTTCATCAAGGCCCGTCGAAAAGGTGTCTTCAACACCTTGGTCCACCGTAGTAGCATGTTAGTTATAGAGGTACCTGATACCAGGTGCAGATCGCCTGAGAGGTTTATGCCTTTGCTGCCAGTATGTCCAGCTTTTGAGGTCTCAGCCTACATCCAATGACATAACGCAGCCCCAAAAGTGCTCTACAGTCACCTTCAGCACTTCTTCAGTATTGCCAAAATTGTTAAGGCTTTCGCAGCCAAGGTTTTTAGTGTCACTGTTGGCTGAAGGAGTATGAAAGAAACTACAGGCTGGGCTAAACGGACAAGTCCGCTGTGGCAGCACACGCAGTCAGTGAAGGAAACCACAGGATTATGTTTGAAAACACCAAACTCATTACTTCTACCAAGGATACCATAGCCGACTGATACGGGAGGTAATAGAGATCGAAAAACACGTATAATTTCAACAAAAAAGAAGAAGCCGAAACAAATATGGAATCCAATTCTAAGGCGTTCAAGAATAACAAATATGAGGGTAGGGGTCAATGAGTGTTAGTGACAATTTACATAATCCACGTACAGTAATTAGCACACCAAACTACCTGAATAAAAATAAATGTGCTTCACGCAGCCGAAATACCCAGTCATCAGAGATAAACTCAAGATGTATGAACCTGCCAACGCAGGTACGGCAGTAAATGATGTCTTATAGTCTAGTGACCAAATGAAGGGGGTTCTTCTCTCAGTGTAAAGATATGCAGCAGTCTGTACATTTTTCTGAAGTCCTTCACGTAACGCCGACAACTGCTATAATATCCAAAGAAACTCCATACGTCGTACTTGCTCTTTGGTGTCGGCCATTCTTGCACTGCCTTGATTTTTTCTAGATCTGTTTCAACTCCTTTTGAGGACAAGACGTGTTCGAAGTAAATTACCTTCTCTTGAAAGAAATATCACTTCTTGGGATGGATTTGCAAATGAGCATTTCGCAACCTCGTGAAAACATTTCTCAAGTTTGACATATATTCGTCAAAGCTTTTTTCGGTCACTGTAATGTCGTCAAGATAAACCAAGCATGTTTATCGGATGGGTCCTTTGTGCACCCACTCCATCAAGCTTTCAAATGTTGCGGGTGCACTTCACAATCCGAACGGCATAAACTTAAACTGATGCTTGTATAATCTATTGCCGGTGGAAAATGTATGCCTGCCAATATCTGAATGGAATTTTCGTCGACGATGTTGGCCACTAATACCTTACTTTCTATTTCACAATTTCAAAACCTAGGTCTTACTTCAGCTTCTCTGTAGACCGTCGTCTTTCTCCAGTAGCTGTTTCCAGAAGGGGTACTAATGATAACTTCTCCAAACTGCTTCTGTTGGAAATATCGGCTCTCATTACTGACCTCGTTTTTTCAATATAGACCATGAAGAGGCCCTGGTGACAGTCTCGCTTTAAATGTCCCTCTCTGATGCACCATTAGCATTTGAGTCGGTCTCTTGTCCTAGGTGCAGTTTCATTCATCAAATATTTCTTAGAGAGTTTATCTAGATAGACCTGCCATGAATCGATCTGTTCCTTCATCTTCTTTTTCGTTGATGACCCTCACTAGAACTTCTCGTTGTTGTCGCGAAGCTCATTTGGCATGAATGATGATTTCATTAAATTTTTTATAACGTGCCATCCTTAGCGACTTATACAGCTTCATATCATGAACCCCATCGATGAAACCATGGACATTAATCCAGTGGGTGAAGTTATCGGGTGCTTCTGGATAGAAGAATTCTACAAACCTTTCGACTTCAGCCCAAAACTCATTGAGTCCTCACCTCCAGTGGAGCTTGTTTGACTCATTTGAGGTGCTCACCACCATACCTGACCTCCAAAGCTGATATGACTGCTTCATAATCTGAAATTTTTTGTAGAATTTTGGAAGCCTTTCCTCCTAGTGTCAATATAAAAACTGTTGCTTACTTCTCATTTATTCACTCATTATTTTCTGCAGCGGCCTCAAATTATCTGGGATAAATTGACATGAAGAGATACGCCATCGAAGTTTGAAGTTTTAATAAAAACCACTGCCTGTCGATTGTCCCCTTCTTTAAGTAATTTACAATGTCCATCTCGACGTAATCGTTCTTCCTCCCTCTTTTGTACTTCATTCTCCGCTAGACCCGTTCGTAAAGCCTCGAACACTTTCTTAAGTTCTTCCTACACGATGTAATCTATACTTTTTATTTTCATCATGAAACAGAAAAATTTTATTCAATTATTCCACTTCTGACATCAAATGTTGCATTTTATTCGTGAGTTCGACAATAATTAATTTCACTGTAAAATTACATTTCACTTTATTTCACTGCTACACTGCCAATATAACATAAAAACTTCAACTAAACTTCAGACTACCGTACTTTCAACTAGACTTACTGCATCTGCCTGTTGGTAGTGTTTATATATTTTAATACAAGTCTCTGGAAACCAACGGATATCTTTTCGAAGCAACGCGACACCTACAACGCAAATAGAGTTGAGCGCGACTTCGACCAAGTCACACTCGATTGACGAAGACTAGCGGCGGTCGGCGTTATTTTTTTTCAGGGGATAATTCACAACAATATTATTACAGTGCATTATAGATGTTAATATTTCAGGTGAATTATGCGTGAATCAGTTATTTGTTGCATTCTTTCCGGTTGAACTATTCTCATAACTATTAAAAATTTACAATCACAATTGGTGATTAATAATCGAGCTAGGGAAAACTATTTTATATTTTGTAGTCCGTTTCAAAAACTGGACATATCAATATTTTATTCACATGATGAATATTACTGAAGGTGAGATAATGACTTGAAACATCGACTTATTTTATTTATTGAGTTTTTTTTTAATTCGGAAGGAATATAACATTAATATCAGAGTAAATAAGGTGAAACCAAATTGGATTTCAACACCATTTTCATAGAATTCGCCGATGCTTTATGACATTTTTATTAAAATATGACATTTTCTCCCATCCGAGTAGATCTCGATGTATTATTCATAAGTTGTAACACATTTTTTTGAATATAGACTACAGACTACTACTATTGTAAAATTATGTTTGACATAACAATCCAAAAATTTACGTGTGGAGAAAACCTTAACATGATTTCCACTTTTCCACACTTTTTTATCTATTTATTTAACAAATTCCTCAAGCTAATTATTTAATATTGGACATACCCATGAAACTATGACTTTGCCTACATTAAGATCTGTAATAGATCATAAAAAGAAATTCCACTCATTCGAAAAAAGTGAGGATAGTCTTGTATGTGACTCGCGTAATTTAAATGCTAAGGTGAGTCGTTATGCACGAATGGACAATCCCCCAGACTATTAAACGGATGGAGTAAACATCTATCCATTATTACAAAACTTATATAATAGAACGCATACTCAATTATGTATTGCCTTTTCGAACGCTCTGAGAATACATGGAAAGGTGAGTTGAGGGAAGATGGCAGTAAAAAATATTAAAATAGATACAATTAGGGTGAATTTCAGACCGTAGATTATGAAAATTAAAAACTTGCCTATTATTTCACCTTTCGATTCAATTTATTTCAAAATAATTTTTTCGATTTAACATCCTATTCATAACTCTCAGATGTCAACTGTCAACTTTTATAATGTAACAAAAATTGGATAGTTTGGAAAAACCAAGGAGAAACAATGGTGTATTATACAGTTGGTGCATTCTAAATTTTCCTAGTAGGAGTGCTCACGTGAAATGCGTATCTGCCAATATCGCTTTTTTTTATTTTCAGGAACGTTAAAGCAACGAAGTTTATATCTGGAAGTTTGCACATACAAAGGACCATCCACTAATCACGTGAGGCTAGAAAGAAGGATGGTTAGCAAAAATCATGAAATATCACAAGGGGTGAGCTGGGATGTTGCAAGATATCACGTGTATAGTCGAAGTAAATGATATAGTAATTCTTAAAGCTATCGGCGAACTCAAAGGACAAAAAAAACAATACAAAAAATAATGTCGCTACAAATAAGTCCACGTGGAGTGAAGAACTGGCGGTTCATATTGGATAATTTTTACTAACAGAGTTTTTTGATTGGCTGAAGAGTCATAAAATCAAATTTGAAGTCATGTTACGATGAACAATAAATTGTAGCGATAAGTACCGCCGTTGTGTTGTCAATGTTCAGTTCGGGAACTGATCGCGATTTGAGTGTTGAAATTCGATATTGGTGAAGTTATAATTACTTAAAATTTTTGTTATTCGTTTAAAATGTGGCGTCTTTGGACAAGTACTAATAGTAATAACGAGTGTGATGACAACGAAGATATTTTCTATGTACTGATTCCAATAGCGCTGGTGAACAATGTGAAAAAGTGATACCAGTGAATAAGATTTGTACTGTTTGGAACAAAGCTTCTTATTCATATAAAACCATGAAATCTCTTCAGCCCATTGAAATTTTATGGAGATGCTGAACCCTTAAAACACCTCAAACATTTCCATGCGTTACAATTCAATAAGTATTGTGGCATGATTGGTTCAGTAAATGATTTTTGAAAGTTTTTTGCCACCAAGCACTTTTTCTAAGAGACAGGTTTTATCGATATGTATGTATGTAAGTGTGGTATTTCCTAGAATGAATGTTCACAATGGTCTTCATTTTCCTGAATAATTATTCGGAAGGTCAAAGGTTTCTGACGAAATCGATTTGCACTTTCAATGATGCCTTAGTTGTTGTTCGCCGATTATTTCAATAGGTCATACGTCCTCTTTCATGAAACACTAGAAGAAAAACTCAATAGGGTAAAGATCTGAACTTCTGGCTGGCCAAGAAATAGGTGCATCAAGACTCCTTCCAATCCAATGTCCAGGGTATAGACCGAAAATATATTTCGTAACTTTGTTATCAAAATGCGCTGAAGTTCCATCTTGTAATTACCACGTATTTCGTCTAATTCCTAAATTTATCTTTTTCAAATATTCTGGTTGATCATTTTTGTGAACTTTGAGTAATTTGCACCATTTTAATCCTTTGGAAGAAACACTGGTCCTATTAAATTATCATTCACAGTGCCTGCCCAAACATTAACTTCAAAGGTCTGTTGGTGATGAGTTGTTGTTGCGTGACGGTTTTCTTGAATAGCCAAATAGTGAATTTTTAAATGATAATGAAAAACAGCCTGCATCCCGATGAAAACTGGCTTTTCGAAAAAGTGCTACAATGAAAAGAAATCGAAAATAATGTATTAAAACAATTCTGTCACAATATCAATGTAATTCCAATGCATAGTCTTCACTCAAAGGTATATTTTCTCGACTAGTATAATCTGTTCAAAGGTGGTTGACAATGTTTCATGGTGAATTTCGAAATGTCGGACTTCCATTGTTTAATATGATAATAAACCCTGCAATTAAATTACAATAAAATGAAATCTATTTTTTTTTGCTTAATATAATTGTTATTTTCAGCAATTCATTTTATTTTCATTGCTTCTTTCAAGGATTTCAAATCAATCAAATCATATTAGACAATGAAAGTCCGAATTAATGAAATTTAGTACATTCTATTAAACTGAATCTTCAATAATGCTTCATAAATGATGAAAAAAAGAGAATTGAAACTTTCTATGCTTTTTACTACTTTTATTTATAACTAAAATTACTGCAGTTTAGTCCTTTAAGAACATTTTCAAACATGTACATGAAAATTCAAATTTAAAGATGGAAGCGCTTAATGTATAGTCGAAGTAACCGGTATTGTGAATAGTTAATGCTATCGGCGAACTCAAAAGCCAATACAAAAAATAATGCCGCTGCCAACTAGTCCACGTGGACTGGAGAATTGAATAATTTTTACTAACCGAGTTTTATGATGAAGAATCATAAAATTGAATTTAAAATCATATTACGGTGACGAATAGAATGCGAGGATGTTTATACACTTCGTGTTGTCAATGTTCAATTCAGCAACTAATCGCGATTTGAGTGTAGAAATTCGATATTGGGGCCGTTGTAGTTACTTAAAATTTTTGTTATTAGTTTAAAATGTGGCGTCCTTGGGCAAGTACTAATAGTAATAACAAGTGTGATAACAACGCAGACTTTCCCTGTGTAGTGATTCCAAAAGCGATAGTGAACAATACAAAAAAGAGCTACCATCAGTGAATAAGATTGGGATGCATTTGAATATTGAAACATAGAAAGTATTTTTCAATGTATATAAGAATCTACATCTCAAGTTTGGTTTCGAAGGAAACAAACTATTACAAGCAACATCAGATTTAACCGAAATTTCTTCCTCAACTGTACGTAAAATACTTATGATGTACTGTTTGGAACCTTTGGCTCTTACTGGAGTTTTTTCCCAACACCAAATCGTTATTTTTAAACCTAAAGCTAAAGCTATTTATGCTATATAGATATATCATACAGGGAAACCATTCAGGTATACCAGCCATACAGGTATACCACCCTAAATTAATTTCATAATTAGCCTTATCTATTAATTAACACTATGTCCTTATGTAATTGAATAA
>WOGP01006311.1:0-12476 GCA_015342065.1 Leptinotarsa undecemlineata | reverse complement strand
AATTGCTGAGCAAGAACTGCATAGAATGTACAAAATCGACACTTTCAGATTATTCATTTTAGCCGAAAACCTACAGTTTGTTAAAAACTTGATAAAAGATCAGTTACCGTTTTTGCAGGCTTTGTTCAACCCATAGAAATCTACAGGGTGGTCGAGTGTACCAATTTAATCGAAATTGAACGACCTCATGCATTTATTTTTATGATATTTAGTATGTTATAAAAATATCCCTAGACTTTTTCGATGTGTGTATATATATGGGGCAATTTCTACTACGAGCTGAATAGTTTACTTCACAATTCAGTTATGTTCTATTCAATTGGTTTCTTACATAGTGATCCTTCATGTAATGTTTTCCCACATATACAAACTTGATCATCTCCACAAATGGGAGGAATAGAAAGCTGATTCTTTTCTTTTTAGGATACTTGGCGTGTTGAATGTTAATAAATGTCATATATATCAAATCCTAACGTTGATAACACCTTGTGAACTCAATTCCTGCCATATTTTTTCAGTAGAACAATTCAACAAATAATGACAATAAACGACTCCTTCATTCTGATTGATGGTTTTGTGTATTTCCACCTCCACTGGCATGTCACATAATCTTTCAATTTTCATCAATCGTCTTGATTGTGGTGATTATTTTGTTCCAATAATCAATTCTTCTCTTGTTTTCTTTAGGTTTGATAGTTCTTCTATTGAATCACAAATTCCTTTAATTATCAGAAATAGGTTGCCTTTTGTAAAGTCTCTATCAGTTATTTTTGCGACCAAGAACTGAGGTACTCAATATCATCTCCTTGTATTTTGTTCAGTAGTATTTTGTGTGTTACTACCATCCACATCTTAGTTTATAGAGTTCGGAGGCTCTATGGAATTTTCAGAGGAGATTGCGTTCATTTAAATTCCACGAGGACGGCAGATGATAGGTCGACCATGGCAGTACTCTCTTATTACAGCGCCGGTGAATTTCAAGAGAGTACCGCTAGATTTTTACAGGTTTACTCCTTTTGAGTTCTCCTTATCTTCGTTACTCATCTTCGACCTTACAGGCATGGGTGGCCCTACTAGAAGTATGAAACTCTCACCGGCATTGCTCTCAGAATAATCGTAGCTTCTGAGCCCTGAGTGCGGTCAAACAAGACTTAATTGATGTTTTGTAATACAAGTTCCGAAGAAAATCTGAAGATATGTCAGTTTTCATCAATACAGCCCGATCCTCTCGAAGTGATAGCTATTTTCCCAAAAAACTTAAATATAATGAGACTATTGTTCACGCAGTTGTATTCGCCCATAAAATTGAATATAAATTTAAAAATCATACTATAGTTGCAATGCAAACCTGTTGCGAATCACTTACGATCTAAGATATTTTGTCAAAATAATGTCAGTTAAGACAACTGATTGTCGAACTTCATTTCATATCTATACTTTTCGAAGTTTTATTCATTGTAATTTCAAAAACTACACGTCACGATTTGATCTCCACAAACTCTAATCGTGAGGTGTAGTTTTTGAAATTACTAAGGATCCTCATCAAGTAACGCCCGAATCAATCAGAATATTTCTTCATTGTTGTGAAAAACAGAATATGAAGGCAGTTTGGATCAAGCACTGGTTCAGTTCTACTCATGGCCACCCAAATGGCACATGAGTAAGTTCGTATTCTGAGGGCCATTATCCTGCGACATGGCTTTAACCATGTATTACTAGGCCGACTGTCCCATTGAAACAAAGCATTGCAATGGCCCCAGCAGGTGATTTCGCAATGTGATTTCTGCCCAGTGCCCTGAATGTCAAAGTGAAGAAATTCAAGCAAGCGCGAGTAAACGGCGGGAACTCGTTTGAGTGTGTTATAGCTGCTCATAATGGCCAGGAACTAGTGGCGCTTATGGGCGGCTTGGTGTCTCGTTACAGGGGACGCCGAGTCGCATTTTGCGTTGATGCTTTCTCCTGGCAAATTGACTGACACCTCCTCGTGGTAACCGCCGGGAAACGCTCGTCGTCCTTATGGGGAGACGAGTAGGCTAACGTCAGCGGCGAAATGAACCAGCCTGTCAATTAGCCTCTTTGGCCGGATGGTATTTTGGATAGGTCCGCAAAAGTTTATGGCAATTGCGGAACACTGGTAGCTGATAGGATAGGACCCTCTTGCCAACGGATCCCGGTCGGCAGCTGCATGAGCAGTGCCACTCGGGAAAGTCTCTGAGAGTCCTTTCCTAGGGGAGCCTCCAGGACGGCACTGGAGACTAGAGTGGAAGGGAGAAGAGTTAGGGGGCCTAGCAATACCTTTTTGGCACCAAATATTAGTGAGATTGCCTCGGTTGCGTGTGCTGGCTCCCTCCCAGCATATGTAACACAAGGGGAGGAAATAGTTGACGACAATGGCCCCGTTAATGGGCATGAGCCGGAAATGGAAAGGTTAGAGAGAAAAATCTGGGAAGTATGGGCTATCCAATACCGGTAGCTCAGTCCTACACAGAAAGGTCCTACACTTTATGTCTTCTCGAGGGCAGGAACCTTCTGTCATTGTCTCTGACGGAAGAAGAACGGCACTGTTGAGATTGGCACCCTGACAGAAAAATCAAATTTATCTGCACAAAATGCCGTAAAATATATGAAGATAGACATTGTAGCCGACGGGCAGCGGTGTCGCATTTGCAATTCGGTCTTCGCGACACACATGATACTCTCTCAACATATGCGGCATGGGCATCCTGACACCAGAAATGAAGCGAGAGCCGCTAGTTCCTTCTACTATCAGCCTCCTTGGTCAAGGCATAACCAGGTCTTTACCAAGGACGAAATTCGCGCTATGCTGAATTGCGAAGTTAGGTTCTATGGCGACAGATTGATTGCTTTCAATATGGCACCCTTTATTCCTAATAAATCCAGTACACAGCTGAGGTACAAAAGAGCTGATAGAAAATACAAATTGAGGAGGGATGAATACCTTATAGCACATCATCTTCTTTCTCTAGCCACAGGGCGCCAAGAAGAAGAGGAAATATAAAATCTGCCCAACAGTCCAGCCTGCGGGCTGGCGGCTCCACTTCTGACTTCACAAGAAGAGGCTGCGGCCTTAATCAGAAAGTTTGAGGCCATTTAGTGAGTTGCGCAAAGAGATCGTTGAGTCGGTTCTCGCTCAACAGATACTCTCAAACGCCCAACAATCTCAAACAGCGCTTACGGCTTTCATGTCTTTGGGTGCTGGTTTGGAGTGGACGTCCTATTAGGATTATGTCGTACTCCAGAGGTTTAATGATACGATGTACTCCTGGGTTCTTAGCGTTATCCAAACCGGCAGCCACCCCAGAAACCCCAAGCATAAGAGTGGAGCGCGTGGATGTCGAGGTAGTTACAGACGCTACATCGACGCTTAAACGCAAGAAATATACAAAAAGGTTCCTTCTCTTGTGGCAAGGTACGTCCGCAACAACGTGGACTGGTTGAACGTCTCTGAGATCGGGTGTCCAAAGCGGGCGTACAGGATATGTACAATGGATTGTGGGGTCAGAAACCTGAAGTACAGTTACCGGTTTTGGGAGAAGATTACCCTCCTATCGAGTTGTCTCATGCTTTATCCGAGATACCTCGGAAGGAAATAGAAGAGAAATTCTATCAAATAAGCAGCTCCACGGCAACCGACCCAGAAGGTTTTCGACTTATAAACATTAGGAGTCCTGACGTATACGAAGTCCTCCATATATTATACAATTTAGTGATGGTATGTGGAAGAAGATTGGAGAAAGAACTGAACCACTATGATACCCAAAGAGGGTAATCACGGTAGTTAGGTGGAAAACTACCATCCCATAATTATCGCTTCGATCCTGAGTCGAGGATACTTCGGTATCAGCGATAAGTAGCTCAAAAGAGTGGTCGCCTCGACAAAAGGGGATCCTAAATGAGGCGGAGTACTTCAGTATTGTACATTTGCTGAATGAAGTGCTGCGACACTCCAAAGTAAACATGGAATTGGTCATACCGATCTTGGTATCTCATGGTACCCATTAGGTACTTAGTCCCTGGTTACGGAAAAAGGTTATTTCAACAGAAGTCGTGAGGATTGTGGAAGACGCCTACGCAGATATACCGACCTCACTGAAATTATCAAACACACAAGTCGATATGCGCCTCCAGCGGGGGGTCAAGCAAGATGACACCCTATGTCTCTTTCTATTCAACGCAGCTCTGTTCAAACTGGAGAGTCAGCCGGGGTATCAGATCAATGAATCTGAAAAAGTCTCATGCCCGGCCTTCGCTGATGACCTTGTGTTATTGGCCTGAGAAGAAATCCAGACACAAAAACAAGTTAGTGATACAGAAGCATACCTAAGGGGGTTAGATTTAAAATTATTATCAGAACAAAAATTCCAGACCTTCCGTTTAAAACCAACTAAAGACTTCTGGCACTGAGTTGACCCCAGGCTGAAGTTCGATAGTGGTGAAGGGGTACCGGTAATGGGGGCTGGTGACTGTCTTATCTATATGGGTGTGAGATAATCTCCCTGGCTTTGTATTATATCTGAGAGCATTAGAGACTTTGCTTCAGCTTTAACGAGAGTACAAAAGCTAGAGCTGAAACCACATCACAAGATAGACTTGATAACCACTTACCTAGCATTGATACATAGTATTCTCCACTTGCCGAATAGTACGACAAATGGTCTGTTTAGAGTGGCTCCTAACCTCGATATTCCGAGTCCAGTCTGGAGGAATTACATTCCTGCTCTACTTACTCTATTGCTCTACTTGCTTGGCTGTCTGGAGGAATGTGAGTACAGCAGCACGTGGAAACCGACCACCCGACCTATAAGTTTGTATGGAAGTGCCGAGGTTTTCATAAGGAATATAAGACCTGGCAAGGCATTAATATTTATAAGCACTACTATGTTGGAACATTCCCAGTGGAACAAGGGGATGTACAAGGGGATGTTATCTGCGTTTTGTATCGCCGTACAAGATACAAAAGGTTCAAAAAGACCGCTGCCGGACCCGATGAGGTGGAAAAATCGGACATCTCCGATGGCCTTAACCATCATGACCTTGCTGTTCAATTGTTGTCTTGCCGCAGGCTACCACCCTAAGAGCTGGACGAGAAACCGGGCGTTGCTAATACCTAAATGTGGGAAATATCTGTTATTGATAGCCAACTGGCGACCAATAACGATCAGCTCGGTTATCAGTCGATTGTTCTCCGGAACAATAGACTTAAGCCTGAGAAAGCATGAAGAATTCAATTATCGTCAGAAATGTGTCACCAGTGAAGCGGGTACTGCTAACAACGTGGCCAATCTGCAAAAAGTACTAGCAGTTATGAATAAGGAAGAAGGCGGGGTATGTTCAATAGTCGACATAACCAAAGCCTTCGATACGGTACCCCACGAGGCTATTGTGCCGGCCGTCACTAGGCTGGGAGTTCCTTCTTAATAGCTAGTTACATCGCTCGCGGTTATGAAGGCTGTAGAACAGTAATAAAGTATAATAATAATGTTTATATGAAAGTAGCTATTTCAGGAGGACTTTCTTTCAGTTTGTATCTGAAAGTTACTTCTTTGCATGATCTATACATCCATGTATAGAGTTACTTATTTCTGACATGACTGAATCTCTTAGTCATGTCTTAGGAGGATGTCCTCGCTGGAAATATTCGCTCGAAAAGCCCGACCTAACTGCTTTCAGCCCGCGATGCTCAGGCAGCAGAATCGGAAGGGACATCATGAGCACGGCCAACTATTTCTCGCCACAAGGTATAGGGAACAGAGCCATTAGTAATAACTACTTGCCCCGTCGTGGCAATTTCAAACTCAAATGTGCACGGGCATTGACGGCAGCAGGAGTGCTAGCCTTAAGGAGCACCCAGAGGTATGCCGAACAAAAGTCCCGAAACCATGGGCAGAGATAAAGCAAATTTGAACTCTTCGGCAAAACCTCTATGATTGCTATGGCAAGTTAGTACGATAAAAAAGAAAACTTGATCATTATTGCCTCCAGAAGCGCAAATGATTTAAACGTATCAGATACGGAAGGTGGCGTAGATGCACCTTGCACCTAGGAGCCACGCTTTGAAATCTTGAACTGGCCAGGAACATCAAATCTGGACAGGAACATCAAATCTGGCACCTGTCGTCAGCGATGCTGACGCAGAAAAAGAAGAAGAAGAAAACATTGTGCATAAATGGTGATGGAGGCGCTTAAGAGAAAAAATCTGATCTTATACCCCAATCGGAATACCCGGAGTGGGACTCTTCAGCGGTTACAGTTGTGGTGCAGTCGGTATATAACACCAATACGCCGGCCATCGAGTGTACTCCTCCCAGGGATGATGCCCAAACACCTGAGGCCATGCCCACAGCACCTCTCACACACAACAACGAGAGAATAACTCTCCTATTTCAGGTGTAGGGCCAACACGGCTGCATAACATGCAGGCAGTCCGGAGGAATCAAATTCCTCCAGACAGCCAAGCAAGTAAAGCAGCATATGGATACCGACCACCCGACCTTCAGATTTGTCTGGAGATGCCGAGGCTGTCACAAGGAATTTAAGAACTGGCGTTAATATTCATCGGCACTACTGTAGTGGAATAGTCCCAGTGGAACAAGAGGGTTTTCCCTGCGCCAGTTGCCCAAGAATCTTCTTTGCCCAAAGCGGGCTCGCGACTCATGAGAGGTACGAGCACCCTGAAGTCCGCAACCTAGCCAGACTTAAATCGGCTGAAGCAAGAGCTCCTAAGCCGACAAAAGTGCTTGAGGACGGCTGAAAGGATGAGGAAAAGGCTTCTGGAGGAGTTGGAGGTCCGTTACAGTGATGAAAGGTATATTAATAAAGCCTTAGAGCCACATTTTCCCGGCAAAACCAACAAGCAGATCAGTTCAAAATGATCTGACTTGCGGCGCAGACAAGTTAGGCGGGAAGCGAAGGCAAATCCAAGAGAGCCCACCCTCCACTAACTTACGGGTGACGAATGGGCAACCTCTGACTCGGAGTCTGACTCTGACTCAGAAGAAAATTACTCGAACTCACTAATAATACCGATACTGAGACATATAACACTGATTGTGACAATGGAATATTAAAAATATTCCAACCGGTGCCTGAAGTACTTGCCAGAGAAGAGAATGAAGTGACTTGGCCGAGAACACTGGCCACTTCGGTGGTCAGCAGTTACCACAAGTTAAAGGACGGGCTGAAAGGTAGGGAGTATCGGGATCTAGCTCTCCGATTGGTACCAATCGCAGAGAATATAGTGAGGGATCCATCCCGTATACCTGAAACTTTCCCGGAAAGCCTCGAGCAGGCAGTTGAAAAACTGACTGACCTCATGTCCAGAGAAAAGCCAGCCGAACGGCAGGGAATTCCTGGAAAGAACCAAAAGTAGGGAAAACGAGCTTCTAGCAATAGAAGGACGAGCCGAAGGAAGCGCATTGCAGGTTAAGGACTGAATCCCTTAGTCATGTCTTAGGAGCATGTCCTCGCTGGAAAGACCGCTGGAAAGACACACATGACGCAATGAAATTAAAATATTGTGAAGTCAGAGATCACCCAGCATTATCCAGAGTCGAGGATCTTGAACGAGTCCACGCTCTAAACGAACGCAGGGGAATGGCGGTAACCGGACCTGGTTATAAAAAAACCAGGAAAGGGTCTTTGTAGTCGACGTTGCTGTCTGCTATGAATATGAAGCCTCCCGTAAAGCGATCGCGAAGGTAAAGCGAACTAAGTATGAGGGGGTGAAACAAGCGGCGCTTGAAGAGATGGGTGGTCAGTCAGTCGAGGTAATATCTTTCATCGTAGGCGCAAGAGATATAGTACCGAGTTTTATAATAAATTCACTCAGGAGGCTTGTGCTCAGCTTTGCTTGTGATTTCGTGGGGATGGATCTCCTTCAAAAGGCAGAGTCACACTAACATCCTCAACACGACCCCTGTATGTGTTCCATAGCAGGTATTGAATGATCAAACACTGCTCTTTACTTTCTCTGATATTTATTTTACGACAGGTCAAAAGCATATCCTTCCACCACATAATTTTCTCTCCGAACTCCGAACCAGTAGGATTTGAAACGCTGGAAATGTTCGTATTCTTGAAATCTTACATCGCGCGTTTAACATCTGCAGGCATTGTCTCCACGACGCGCCACTTATAGAGTCGCTGAAGGAGACACTTCTAAAGATCGGGCTAGGTGATGGCCACATCCCCAATATATATGAAGTAATAATGAACATGATTATTTTTTGTTTATGTGGTAACTATAGTTGTTATCCTGTCATAAAGAACTATGGAAGGATGCAATGAATGATTGCCTGTGGGTATTATTATCTTGATAAAATATGCATGTTCATGTGAGGTGAAGAAAATATATAAAGTTATGATGAACGGAGGAATCATTAATGCTTTGGTAGCAAATGTTACCCACAAGGGAGTTATGGAAGATGATCCAGTGGTATGAGTGAATGCCTATCAGAATCGAGTTGTTCGTTAGAAATCATGTGATGAATGTCGAAGGATATCCCGATAGTTTTTGATATCAGAAAACAAGGAGAAATATGTGAATTCTCAATGAGAATTCTAAGCTATATTTATGAAGTTACAATTTTAGTTCTAGCAATTCTAGTAAAGAGAAATTAAACAATAGTGATTTCAATGAAGTTGCACTGAGTGGATGTTGGAGAATATGTTTTGTGATAGTGAATATTCTTCAAAAAGAGAAATATTGAAGGTCACTTCGTGGGTTCAGTTATTCTGAAAATGAAGTCTTGCTAATCTTAGTGTTTGTTTCGTTCAGGTCATTATTAAAAAGAAGTTATTTTTCACTCGAGATATTTATAGCAAGATAGAAACAAAAAGGGGGAGTATATAATTTGAATATATGTAGATTATATAAATCCACCACATGTATAAATGGGTTCATAAAAAGTAAGGGATGCTGATTAAACGTATGTTAAAATATAGTATTTAAATCATAATGATAGCTTAAGAAACTCATGTAGAACTCAAATTCGCAAGATTTGATTCTTGCGTTAATGTAATGAAACCAATAGTTGAGTAAACCACGCCAACCATTCTATACAAGAATTATTACTTATTAGGAGTACTTACTGCAAAAATTTATGTTTCATGTAACCTTGGTCATCACGGAGGCACTAATGAGAAAAGGAGAGACGGCACACCATCAGACTTGATCCAAGTAGTAACTACCATGCAAAAAACTCACTCCAAAGCAGCACTCAGTCCCACGGTCCTGAGAAAGCACTCCACGAGAAAGCTGCATGTCCCCCAAACCTGAAAATGTTTACATGACTACAGCTGGACACCAGACCTAAGCCTTAGACCGACTCGGATGCTGAGATGTACGGACCTGGCCCAAACACAATTAGTTCAGACAAGGTAAAGTTACCGTCACAATGACTGCAAACTATCACCAGAAGGTTGGAAAACTAGTCAAATCACAGTAGCAATTATCACACTTTGACAAACAATCCCAAAATGGAGTATTTGACTTCTCGATTCAGCAAATTTCATCCAGGAATCTGGGCTTCGAGTCACGGGTTATAAACACTGTAAACTGTCACCCACAACCTGTCAATTTGTAAATGAACAAATTAGGCGAGAAGTGAAGTTAGTTACTGTTCCAACCATCATCACAACCAACGTGGCACTAGGCGAACAACCCGTTGTCAAATACCTGGAGGGTAAATGTAGTTCCAGATACAATCGCCACTTCAACCACAGTCGCATCAAATAAACTAAGCTGAATATGTAATCAGCATCGACAGCCGGACAAAATTATATTAGTCTATGGTGAACCAGGCAGTCCACCCACAAAACGTATGCCACTGGAGTATGGGAGCATCAAGTTTCCAACACTGGATGGAGTGCAGTAGTATCATATTCATTTTCTATGTTGGCGACACTGCAGCTCACAGAATATTCAACCAAGGGGGCGTTGCGACTTTATTGGAATGTATCTATGGCAGACCTCCCAGACAGAACAGTGCCGAACTTAGTTTTTGGTGCCACGTGAGAAATCCATGAACAAAACTTTTCATGAACTATTTTGTTTTGTTTGATCAGCTTTTTTCAAAACTCGAATGATTATGTCTTATTCATTAATTCATTACCTTTAAGCTGGAGGCCAGCTTCTCGAAGTGGGGAGAGATGTTTCAAGTATGAAAAAATATTCTTTGAATTCAATTTTTCTTTATTTCTCATTATCAAATAGATAATTCAGTCATTCTATTCCTATTTATTCATCGCATATCACATTTATCATAATATTAAATTTCTGATTTGAATGTTTGTTAGAAAATCAGGTTTCAAGTTTCTTTCCGGATTATTGCGATAATTTTAAATCGTCGTTGAGAATCCTCGATTCAGCAATCGTCAGTGCTAATGCTTTTGGTTACTAGTTTTTTCTTCAGTAATGACTTTCTTGACACAACTCTTTCTAAAAATACAAGTAATGTTTTCGATTTATTTATTTTTTTAGAAACCAGTTAATCCAAAAGTGTTTTTAAAGATGAGCATTGAATTGAGAAGCATTTCAATCACTTGTTTGTATTTTTTACTAATTTTGTTGTGCATTGTACTTTATTTTAATGTTCCATTCACTTAAATATGTAATAAACCAGTCGAAATTTACTTCACTTATTCCATTCCCAATACCAGGGTAATGTTATTAAACAAAACAAACGTAATCCTCCCGCTGCCAAGCTAAATAGAACACTTCATTGTGAGATTTTTTCACTAAACAGTTTTACCAAAACGCAACACGCCTGAAGAAGTTATTGTATAGAGAAATACGTGTTGCGGTTTTGTAAAACTGTTTGATGATAATCTCACGATGAAGTGTTTTATGAATACATTTTGGTTTTTATTTGTCTCGTATTGATTTCACTCTGAAATTTCGTTTAACTGGAGAAGTTCAGTGCTGAAAATATATTTCTAGGAACTATTTATGTTATAACTTTCGAATCTCCTAAGTATATTCAAAAAATAACTTCTTGAAGAGAAATCACATCTTGAATAAAATATTGAGTGAATATTACTGGAGTTTTTCTCCAACACCAAGCCGTTATTTCAACACCTCTACGCGTGTTTCGATCACCAAGTGATCATCTTCAACTAAGCATATTTACAAAGCTATCCTTATTTATACCATAGATACCTGTTTTAGGTACCTGCGTCTTGAGCTCAGAGTAATAATAAGACATAGAGTTGTCATGCCTATACCAATACAATACATGCATTTTGAAATGGGTATCATGCAATCCTTTTCTGTACATCTTATGGGCGGAAGGGGGTGGCGGGTAATGAAAGGTTATGGAGAGTTTGTTTACATTTGAAGTAAGTTGGGCAATAAAAGTGGCGGTTGGTTTAGTTGATAATCGGAGGGATATTATATACAGGGTCTTTCACGACGAGCGTTAGGAAAGCATGGAGTACGATTCAAAATGAAAACTTGAAATTTTGTTTTACAAAATGGTCTTCTCAACTAAAATATTTTTAATTTCCGGTCTATTTCCATTTTACATGAAGTTGAGAGCAACTTCCTTATTTCAAATGGAATACCCTGTATTTTGTTACATTTTTTAATTTCTCAGCACATTTTAGGTCCACTTTGTATAACAATGCTTACACCCAAATTAGTTAGTTTTCGAGATATTAATTTTTTATTGAAAATTTTGACTGTTACAGCACCACTCCGAAAAAATCAAAACTCATAGACAGTAACAGTTGGAAATGTAAAATTTCACAGAATCACACTTTGAGCATCAAGTCATGAACAGGTCCATCGAATTTTCGAAAATAATTTACAGAGTGGTCGAAATTTTCACTTAAAACATAACATCGAGAAAACTGATGAAACACAATTTTTTAAATGGAAACCATACACTATTCTATTATTTTCGGATAGTACGAAAAAAAAGATATCAAATTCATGAAGAATGTCCTATAGCTAAAATACACCCCTCGCAAAATAATAATAATAATAATAATAATAATATGTTTATTTACCAGGAATAGAAAGAGTTTCCAATCATCATATGCAATTTCAGATAGAATATAAGAAAAGAAAAACAATCAATTAAATGGAGTATCCTAGATATGGGTAATAAACATCGAGAGAACCCATTAAAACCCTACGGTTGTGCATGCCAATTCTCTACTTACTGTGTTACCAAATAATCTTCGAACAGTATTTCAGTGTGAGTATTTACAATATTTACAATATTCTGGACCTGAGAAAAAGTGAATATCCGATTTTGGGAAATATTTGAAATGTCTATTCATTCGAAGCTATAACAAACCAAGAAAGCTTATAATAATAATAATAATAATAAATATACTTTATTGTCCAAAGAAATATTCTTTGGACAATACAACTGTTAATAAAGTCGCAACGCCCCCTTGGTTGAATATTCTGTGAGCTGCAGTGTCGCCAATATAGAAAATGAAAATGA
>WOGP01006309.1:0-12478 GCA_015342065.1 Leptinotarsa undecemlineata | reverse complement strand
GGAGTCTATAGCTAGAAAGTGAATTGTGCAGATTAACAAACAGTGAAGATAAATTACTTGTTGCTAAGTGGTGAATATAAATAGTTGTATTAGTGAAACATTGTTTAAAATAAATTAGTTTAAGACAGTTAATTCTTTAATTCGTTACAGAATGAATGCACACACATGCGCGAGTACATGTGTGGTAAACTTGCATCAATCTTTTAAGGTAAAATCAATAACACAAGTGAATATGTGATTCTGCAGAAAAAAAGGGGTTAATGATTTTATTCAACATAGAATTTGGTACATCCATTAATTTATTGATCACAAAAATATAATATCAGCTATGCATAATGGTAAAAATAAGAAGTGAACAGATTATGTCATATCTTATTCTTATACAATTATTTAGAAACAGCCAAGTGTATGGTAAATATCACAAATATGAGACATGACTGCTTGTAACAAAAGTATTACTAAATATAATCGTATCATATATACCACAAATATTAGAAACAGAAGCGGGTGTAATATTTATACCAGAAATATCAACAAAAATATCCATCAAATATTACGGTACAGAAACTGTATCAAAAGTACCACAAATATTAAACAAACAACGATAATGAGTAATATCTTTTAGGCTTTCTACCTGTCTTATGTAATGGATATAAATCATATGAAACATGCTCTTCTTGTCTAAATTCTTCTGCTACTTTTTCTTGTACTGAGCGTATGCCACCCAGTTTGCACATTTTTACGTGTGACCCTGCTTGTTACAAAAACGGCATGACCACTTTCTGGCAGGACATGTTTATTTTGACTTTGTATTACTTTGACTTCAACCTTGAACTTTCTTAATAACTTAATTTAGTATGCACCTACGCATTCTCAGCAGTTTATGACTATTTCCATACTTAGGACGATATGTAGACTGACTTGGCCTTTGCATACATGACTTCGAACCACTAAATTCATGGACATCTTCTGTTTCTTCACTGTTAGCAAGCATTGGCACCTCTCAGCTATATCACTGTCACACGCAGTGTTAAATGTCAAGGCACTTTTGGATAACAACTTACTCTTCAACACCTCTGATTTTAAACCACAAACAAGCCTGTCCCTCAGAGCATTTTCCAAAAATGTACTAAATTTACATGTGCTTGCTAGCTCGCCAGTATATAATCACTTGCAGTTTGATCTTGGACACTGATTACACTTAATGAATCTGAACCTTTCACTGATTTCAGACTTCTTAGGAAGGTAATGCTTCTTCATTATCTCAGTTGTTTATAAGTCTCATCTCTTGTGGAGAGTGTAGCAATTAAACTTTATAGTGTGCCATAGACGACTGGACCTGCTAACAATAAGAACATTGGACACTTTCATATCTGCTGCCACACTATCGACTTCAAATAAGTATTCGATATACATTTCAAACTTATCTGCTCCTTCTTTGAAGTGTTCAATAAAACATCCAATTAGAGCCATCATTTTCGTCGCCAAATGTATTGTCCTTGGTTTCTGATCTTATTGGATTCTAGTTATTATTAAGCACAGATGAAATTAACAAGCTCACAACTTTTTTAACGCTTGAATTTTAAACTCAACCAATCCACACAAAGACATGTGCCTGGACAAAACCGGTGAGTTTGAATATACTGCATTATAATTTCGCTGAATTCAGGTCAATTTCAAAATGAACTCTCTACAATTATGCGTAGATCATGCAAAGAAGTAACTCTCTTAAAAACTACTTTTATATAAATATTGAATTACAGTTTGTCTAAAAGTTACTTACATAATGTACACATCTTTCTAAAGAGTTTATTCTGAAATTATTTGTTTTTTTCTTTCTTTGGAAGATTTCCACATTTATTTGTAGAAAGCTAAATGCTTACAATATACCCTTTTCGATTGAAATTGTAGTATTCACGAGTAACTATAGCACAATTGGTCCCACAAAAACTGTTTCTCCACATTGTACTACAAATATAGAGAAACACACACAAATACATACAGACCCAGACAAGTACATACACCTTTCTATTATTTTTTTTGTGACTTACCATTGGCATCTAAAATAGTAATATCCAATTTGGTTACATCTGTAAAATAACCATCTGTTATAATCACATCCAAATTATAGGAAGGAACAGTCTCCCTATCTAACAGTTTAGCAACATAAACTTCACCAGTTTGTCTAATTTGGAAATGTGAATTGGGATCACCAGATACAATATAAAAATCAATTGTTGTGGATAAGTCTTTGTCATTATCCACAGTATCAAGTGTCACTATCACAGTACCTGGTGGTGCATCTTCATTCACTGAAGTTTTGTATATAGTCTTTTTAAATTTGGTTGGACAATCGTTATAATCTTTCAGCCGAATTATAACCCTAGTTCTAGTAGAATGTCGAGGTATTCCATTGTCATTAGCAATAACATAAAACTTGTGTTCCGACTTAGTTTCTTTATCAAGTTTAGCTATGGTGGTTATCCACCCCGTGTGAGTGTCTATCGAAAAAAAATTCGACGTTTCTGCTAAATCATTTGCAAAGTCGTATCTCACTTCTCCATTGTTACCCTGATCTTCATCATATGCCAATACTGAAATATAATATGTAGCATAATAGAAAAATTATTATCATGAAACTTTGCAAGCTTACCCCTTAACACTGAGCTGCCTTCTTTTATATTTTCAGCAACATATAAAATATAAGTTGAACTTTCAAATTGTGGTGCATGATCATTTTCATCCTGTACCTGTAACATAATCTCTGCCAACGTAGCTAAGGGTGGGCTAGAGTCAGTTAAAGCTAAAACACCAATCAAATGAAACGACTGAGTTTCAAAATTGAGGGGCCTAGCAATAGATATTTGCCCAAGTGAATCAATATGGAATTGTGGATTTTCATTTGAATCAGAAATGATCTGAAAATTAACTGGAATATCTGGAACTATTTTCAAACGGGTAATGACAGTTCCTGAAATGTAATTTTGAGTATGAAATTGTTACATTATATATTTCGGTATATTACCTGTTGGAGAATTTTCTGACAGAAAAAATTTTGCAACTCTTCTTTCAAATATTGGAGGAAAATCATTGGGACCCATAATTATAACATTCACTGGTACATCAGAATGTTTTTTAGGTTTGCCTTTGTCACTAGCCCTAACAAAAAACTGAAAAACTTGACCAACTGAAAAAAAAAATAATAAAAAAGTATTTTTCATGAGTTATTTCAAATATAACTCACCGTGGTGATTAACAGTCGTTAATAAGTAAATATCTCCAGTAGTACCATTGATTTCAAAAATATTTGCAATATCAGATGACTTTCTATCATAAAGTGAGTATTCTATTTGTGCATTGATACCCTCGTCGTCGTCAACGGCTCTTACTTTAGTGAAGCTAATACCTTTGGTCAAGTTGGCATGGATACTGATTTTGTATTCTTTTAACAAAAACGTTGGTTCATTATCATTTTCATCTGTGACCTTTACTCTTACTGTAATGAAATCAGATAACCCACCACCATCAGTTGCAGAAACCAAGATTTCATATATATTTTTTTGTTCTCTATCTAATGAAACTTTGGTTGTTATTTTCCCAGTTTTCTTGTCAATAAAAAATAATTTATCCAGTAATTCCGAACAAATGCTATAACTTATAGTTCCAAATTCACCCATATCTTTATCTGTTGCCATAACCGTGGCTACTAAATAACCAGCTGGGTGATTTTCTGGAACTTGAACATCTCTGATTACCTCATCAAATTTTGGTGCATGTATATTGGCGGCTATTAATTCTACTTTCAATTTTGCAAAGGTGGTGTAAACTCCATCAGAAGCAGATACATTAACGAACATGGTATGCTGAGAGCCAAAGTTTTCTATATTAGTTAAAGTCATTATTCCTGTCTTTGGATTCATTGAAAATATCTGTTGGTCATTTCCAGCAACTATGGAATAGCGTAAGTTGTTTTGATCTACTTCATCCAGATCACTTGCATGAACCACTGTCATAAATTGATCTCTTTTTGCATTTACGGATAACCTACACGTATATGTACTTTGTCCAAATTTAGGTGGGTTATCATTCATATCTAGTACTGAAATAAAACAAATCAAATTAGTAAATATACACAGAAGTAAAAACAATAGGAAATGATATTCAAGAAATATTAATGATTTGTCTAAAAATTGATTGTTGAGCATATTTAAAAATAATGTCTTTCATATATTATATAAAATCTACTGATATGTATTCGACAATGTTAGAATATTATGGTGTGTTCAAAATAATCAAGCAAGAGTTATAACGTAAAAACAAGCAAGAGTTATAACGTAAAAATTCACCAAATGAGACATAAAAAAAACACTCAGTTGAAGATCCAAATTTTACAAATTAAAAAAATTACCAAAACAAACATATAGTATAATGAAAAAAAAATCCAGATACAAGAGGTAATCGGGAATCATAATTGATGGTCCTGAAACTGGATTTTGAAACACCAATGACGGTAGTACGATCAGATTTTTTTATGCACTACTAGTTGTTACCCGCGGCTTCGCACGCGTAGAATTTGGTAGGTTGTTGTACTACTTAGGCGTGCGCAGCGTTACATAACAGTGCTTCAAAAAATTGTTCTACAGCGCCATCTAGTGACGAGTTACAGAAAAATTGATAGCCTAAAAACCTTCTCAATGAAAAATTACTTATACATGTCAAGTTTCATCACGATCGGTTGAGCGACGTAGAAGTTTATCACTTACTAACCAACCAACCAACAAACATTGATTTTTATATATTAGATAAACTCCTAGCAGAAATATTGGACCAAATGGTCACAAAATATTGATACTGAAATATTGGGATTCTTTGTTCAGACTCAAGTCAAACCGTATGTAATTATATATTTGTCATCTAATGACACCGACTCTCTAGAAAATATTGCGCCAATCCACTGTTATTGAAAAAAATCTGTTACCTTTAGGCATGATATAGAAGAGAAGCTTGTAATTGTGGTGTCATAGTCTACAAAATTTTTTTTTTTTTTCGAAAGGTGGAATAAATATGTTTTTGTGTCTTTCAAAGCTAAATTAGCCACAGGAGAGTTATAAATTATGTTCGAAGTGGAAAACCTCATTCTAACCTAAATATATATTTGGTAAAGTTTTTGATAATAATAAGCGAGTAATCAACAGGACCCCGGTAAAATAATAACTTCATTTAGTTATCATCAAATTATAGAGACTTTAGGAATTACTGAAAAAATTTCAATTTTATGATATTATATAAATATTGCCTATCCAAAAATTGCTATGAAAACAGATTCGTATTTAAAGTTTCAAAGTTAAGGGTGAGAGCATTGCCACTCAATTTATTGACCTCCTATCTTAAAAATAGGAGACATATAGTGAAAATTAGGGAGAATATAAGTTCTGAAAAACACATTGCTGAAAGTGTGCCTCAGGGATCCATTATGGGACCTTTTCTGTATTTAGTATTTGCAAACGATCTATTAGTGTATCTAAATGGAAATTCTGCCACTCACTGTATATGTTACGCTGATGACACGAATATACTGGTTATTGAAGATGACCTAAACACTGTTATAAATATAGCTAAAAGCACTTTCAGTAGAGTTATCACTTGTTGTGAAAAAAACAACTTGATAATGAATAAAACAAAAACTAGTATGTGCAATTCACGGTACGACAACAACACCATGAGGTGAGTCTATACCGAATTACAATTGGATCCCACAGCAACAACTAAATTGTTAGGAGTTACCTTTGACAACAACTTGCATTGGAAGTCACAAGTAGATACTTTGTGTAAAAAGCTCAGAAATTCCTGTTATTCTCTCAGGTATCTCTCCACTCACTGCAGTCAAGAGATTCTACTTACGCTTTATTATGCGAATTTCAATTCTCACCTCAGGTATGGAATACTGAACTGGGGGCAGAAGCTCCTCTGTGGATCGAGTGTTCATGATACAGAAGTACACATTAAGGATCATTGCTAAGTTAGGATTTAGGGAGTCCTGTAGGGGAGCATTTCAGAATTTAAAAATATTAACAGTTGCAGGAATATACATACTTGAGGCATGTACATATGTATACCGCAATAAAAACAAATTGGCTGCCAACAGACCTCACTTGACACGAAATGGCCACTTACTTCTACCCAATCAACATCGAACTGCTCTCTACCAAAAAAGTTTTTACTATCAGAGATGCAAACTGTATAACAAACTTCCCGACGACATTAAAGTTTCAGGAAATGTCCATGTTATCAAGAGAAAAATTAGTCAACTCTTATTGTCAAAAAACTGCTACACTGTTGAGGAGTTTCAACCATAACATTATTTCCATGCGAGGTATGAGATTTATTTATTATACATCTTTTTTATTTATACAAACGTAGAATTAGGAACTTTAATATATTTTTTATTTATACTTCATATTATTTTTAGTAATTGCTTGTGACGTGGATGTCCTATACACATAGATATTTAATAATTCTAGTCATTTCATATGTATATACATTTTCTTATATCATTTCTCTATTTGAATTTACTGACGTTTCTTGCTTTTTATTTGCATTATCACAATGTTGAGGTAGGTTCAAACTAGTTTGTGGAAATAAATCAATTATTATTATTGTTCTAATGCAAAGTGTAAGTACATTTTTAACATATCTGAATTTTATGAAGCTATTGGACACTCAATGTTACTGCTGTATGTGAATGATTTACCCCAAAACATATTAAATCGTCATGTGTTTATGGATGACAAAACTATAACCATCGCTTGTCTGCAAGAAACTGATTACATCCTTTATTACCAGAATATTTGAAGATATTAGGAAGTAGTATTTTTTTATTGTTGACATATGTTTCATTTACATAATGCATTTGAATATTTTTATATATGATCTGTGATGTGATGTTTGTCTGTACTTTTATTTATTATTTTGACTAACCATTTGCACATACAACAACAGAATTTTCAGTGGCAATCATATTTTGACGGTTATTTTCATTTATATTTTGAAATGTATTATGTTTGCCACAAATAACTTTTCATTGTTTTATGAAAATTCATCTGAACGTAAACAAAACACAATATGGAAATATTTTTTGAATACTTCTGCACAGAACAACACTCCATAACAATTCCCTACAGTATAATGCTATCAGTCGTTATAACAAGCCTCCAAATGAACTACTCATTTCACAAATTGAGTGAGCACATTTGGAGACTGGCTGTAAATCAAATTATCTAAAAGAACAATTCGTTCAGGTCAGTCTAAAATTACCTACATTGTAGGTTAATGGACTGACACCTATCAGAAAACAACTACTCACTTGGCTAATACCACGAAGGTCGTTGGATTATATCCGATAGGCGTCAGTGCAGGATTCTTCACTGAAGTTAAACCTGCATATGCTGTTGGCGATACAACTGCCGCAATCGATTTTCAATTATTGAAACACACCTGCAGACCGGTTTTGGACTGTGTGGGCCACTCGTCAGCGCTTGCATCAAAATAAAGTCGATGATTTCCGATAATTGAAAATCGAATTCCTTCAAAGTATCATTCCTCGAACTAGGCTGAAGCGAACAACAAACATGTTTGTCATCGGCCCATCTGCATATGAACGAGGTAACCAACCGCGCATCCGAAATTTGTCGAATTCCTCGTATAAAGAAGAGAACTTCACAAAATACTTCACACATTGCCGGAACAATAATCAATGTGCCTTCAGTCAAGCGAGACACATCACACCTCTCCAACTAACCAGAACAGGCTATTCCATGCCACAATTACAGTCTATGGCAGCGCAGCGTATGAATAGACAACCATCGACAAGAACGACATACGTTTCAATTTCAGCTACCAAGCAGAGCACACGAATATGCCAAGTGCTATTTTGTTAAAACGTCGTGATTGTTTCAAGGACAAATTAATGTAGGTACATTTTGGATACAGGATGTTGACATTCAACAAAAAATCTCTTCTCCACTAATATCTCTGAAAATGTTTTGTTTTTTGTTTTCCAATTTTAGTACATGCAAAGTACACCTGAAACTATGAAAGACTACGCCAGAACAACATTCTAGTGCTGTTCGTGAATTCTCCTCTTTTCTGATTTAAATTATTAGTGGGGGAATGTAATGAGTTTTTCGAAATTGAAAAGAGTTGTTGAATTGATAGTGGATGTATCAAGAACATGAAATGTGTACCTACCTTTCAACCAAACATGGGCTGTACTAGATATACTGGGTACTCCTTGATCCGTAGCAACTATAATTAGATGATGCATATTTGACAGTTCATGATCGAGAGAGGTTTTTAAAAATATTGTCCCTTCTTCCTCATCAATGTAAAAATAATCAGTATCGTTATTGTAGTCCTTTTTGATAGAATATCTGATTCTTCCGTTTAGACCAGTGTCATTATCAACTGCAGATACTGTTAGTAAAGCTGTTCCAATCTGAGATGCTTCTGTAATGGATACTCTGTAACTTTCTTGAGTGAATTGTGGTGGACAATCATTGAAGTCTTGAAGTTCAATTGAGACGGGTACTTCAGAGGATATACCAGATACACAGTCTGTAGCTCTTACTAATAATTCATACTGTGCTTGTTGTTCGTAATCCAATTCATCTACGACTGATATTACACCTGTTGAAGAAAAAAAAGGTGCATAATTCAATTTGAAAAGCTCTGTATATGTGTGAATTTGATATAAATAAATCAAATTGGGGATTCATGGACAAAGCTCCCAAAAATGCAAACTGAAGATACATGTTTTTGACCTATTGGCACTCAACAGTACTTAACCAAGAATAAGCAACACTTGATAGCAGGAAACAGCACAAACTTACAAAGTCATCTTTTGATTGTGTACTCTACACAATCAATTCCAAATTTATCGAAAAGGATTTAAACTCACCTGTATTGAAATCAATTGAAAATTTTTCCATTTCATCCCCTTCAACAATGCTATAGATGAGTTTACGTGACAGTGGAGATTCAGCTTCTATAGAAATAGATAAAGGAGAATGTAAAGCAATATTTTCTGGAATAGCAACAGAGTAGAATTGTTTCTTGAAAATTGGCATGGATTTGTTGATAACTTTGATGTGTACAGTAGTATCACTCCTACACGGTGTTATACCTGTAAAATATATATTGGTATTACTCTTGTAAAATTATTTTCTATAATAGAGTTATAACTTCACCTTTATCATATGCTGCAATTAGTAATTCGTATTCTTTGTTATATCCTTGCAAACTCTGTTTGATTTCTATTTCACCGGTTTCTCTCTGAACCTTGAATAGTTCACCTTGACCTTTGATCAACTCGTATCTAACTTCTCCGTTTTCAGCACTATCAAGATCTATAGCAAGAACTTTAGTTATAACGCTTCCCTTCTCAGCATCAAATGAAACAACCGCATAATAAGGCAAATTAACAAACATAGGACAGTTATCATTGACGTCTAATACAGTAATATTCACTGGAACACGAGCTACTTTAATTTCAGAATGTGAAGATCTGCTTCTAGCTTCAATGATGAGTTCATATTTGTCTTGTAGTTCTCTATCAAACTTCAATCCTGTTGTTCGTATCACTCCAGAAGTAGGACCAATTGTAAACATATCTATCGGGTTCAAAATTCGAAATTCCAAATGTTCATTTAGAACACTGCCTAGTACATTCACTACACAGATATAAGAAATTTTGGTTGAATTTTCTAATACAGAGCCCTCGTAAAAAGATTTCTGGAAGACTAAACTGGAATTTTCTACTTTTTCTGTACGGATATTCACTTTGGCTACATTAGAAAATTTACCATCGGATACTCTAACATGGAGTTTATGAAATGATTTCAGATTTTCGGGCTCTAACAAAGTGACTTGTCCTGTTTTCTGATCGATTTTGAAAATTCCATGTTTATTGCCCTCAATGATATCGTATCTTAAAACTCCATTTTCAGAACTATCAAGATCTGTCGCAACCAATTTTATGATTGCTATATCTTTGTACGATGGCAATAAGAGTGTAACATTGTATACAGACTTAGAGAAAATTGGTGAACAATCATTAACATCGGTAACAGTGATGTTAACTTCAGCGGTAGTATCTGAAAATAATCTTGGCTTTCCCAAATCAGAAACTTGGACATGGAAAATGAAGTTATTGAAGGTTTCATGATCTAACAATCTTGTAGACTTGATAGCACCAGTATGAGGATCAATTTGAAAGTATTTTCTAGAATGAGCTTCGATTATTTCATATTGCAGTAAAGCATTCCTTTCTGAATCTTCGTCGAAAGCTTTCAAAACTAATGGTTCGCTTGAGTTCGTTAGTACCAAAGTTCGTGCTGGGGCAGATTCACTTATGAAACCCAAATAGTGCAACTGGAGGAATTTTGGAGGATTATCATTTCTATCCAATATATGAATTGCCACGTTACATGTTGCTGAAATCGAGGCCTGAAAAATAATACGTACGTATACATAAACATAAGTTATATAAAATAATCACTGCTGTTCATTATAATTTAATTGAGATGTGTGATTGTGTGTATATATCTGAAGATCCTCAGTCCTCGCTATGGGAGTAGGCCATGTGAAGACCAGTGATAAAAACTGGACTTCCGATTTGAACTGGTTGGCCAAATCGGAAATCTTTCCTCATCTATTAAACGGCCACGGGAACTTATCATTGGAATGTTTAGAACAACTGTATGGAACAAACACCCTCATCGAAGGGAAGTTAACCTGACCACTGAATTCTTAAGAAATATGGTTAGGCAAGGTATAAATTACTTTAATACTAGGAAATTTAGGTAGGAAGAGACACATATAGACTGAAAAAAGGATGACAATAAATGGATGCTTAATGAAAGCCGGATTGTGTAATATAGAAATAACGATTTAAAAAGAAGATAATTTAAAGGGTTATATCTTTAGGAGTCATTAATACTTGGGAAAGAAATGTTTTTGGCTTTCTACTAATCTATCTTGATACAAAAAATGTTGCAAAACTTTTTTCATATTTATGATGCACTGTTTGGAACCTTTGGTGTAGTAATGAATATTACTGGAGTTTTTTTCAACACCAAATCGTTATTTTTAACACCTCGACACGTGTTTCGATGACCAAGTGATCATCTTCATGAGGAATATTAAAGATCATCACTTGGTAATCGAAACACGTTGGAAAAAACTCCAGTAACCTTTCTCACAATAAAAGATACGTTTCTAAACTTGTCCCAATTTGCAGTTAGTGATAGTGATTTACCAACAAAAAGTGACAATATAGGAATGTAAGCTTTCACGGCTGGCGTCAATTTTTTGGTCGGTTTCCGAGTTTTGCCGTGGTCTTCTTCGGTTATAATATACAAACATTTCAACTGCAACTGCAGCAGATCTTCTTGACGTATCAACTCAACTGAGTTTCAGTTGATACGTCAAGAAGAGTACTTCGACAACGCCACTGAAGATGGCTGCCGCAGTTCCAGTTGAAACGTTTGGAGATTATAACCAAAAAAGACCACAACAAAATCCGAAAAGCAAGCAAAACATATAATTGTTTATTGAAATTAGTTTCTGGGAAGAGTGGGGAAAACTACACCCAACTTTGAAATTGAGGAAGAGGAACCTGAAACTGAGGAAGAGATAGTTTCATTGACGAATATCTCAAACTTGAAGTCTTTGCAATATTAATGGACTCGCTATTGAAGATTCAATCTTCTCGTTCACAGCATTGTAAATAATCTGATATTGCTAATTTTGCGACTATTGAGATTTAACAATTATTTATGTGAGCACAATCATAAATGTCATAACCTCACTTGTTTTTGCGTGCACCATGAAAACTCTCATAACTTTATAAATTGGCGTTGTTAATTTGTTTATGAGGTATAAATGGTGTGAATAATACGATTTTACAACTGTTTTTATATATTATTATATACACAGGCCGTTTTTCAATTGATACCACTATTGCTATATCTGAAATCGTAGGTCCTACAAGGTTAGTTGAATGGAACAGAAGTTGCCTTTATGAAGATGCAACAAAAATAATATCTTCAGATGGAACAGTTTTTGAGATTTTTCCACAGACTGAAAATGACAGATTTAGTTTTTTGCTATAGCCCCTCCCCCCTTTTCAATAGTATCAAAAAAGTGTGAAGGAAATGTTTGGCTGTATTTCATGTTCGTCATAACCTGATTGTACCCAATTTTCAATGCAATGTATTGTGCATTAAAATCTATCTATTTTCAAATACGGACCTGTATATATTTTTTGATTTTGGTAGTCCTTATAATTACATATTCATTGATATATTACTACACATGTAGTTGTGGAATTGGCGCGGTGGTAGTGCGCCCGACTCACGATCAGAAGATCGTGGGTTCGATTCCTACCTCGACCAGATATTTTTCTCGAGAGAATTTATCT
>WOGP01006308.1:0-12478 GCA_015342065.1 Leptinotarsa undecemlineata | reverse complement strand
TAAAAACAAACACTTTTGATTTGACGACTCGTCGGTCAGTAATCGGAAGTGATCGGTTATCGTCGTATCGGACTACGCTTTCCAATGGAGGCACCTATTTTAAAACCTAAGTGTTTGATTTTCTTCCGATATCGTCCTATGGTCGTTCTACATCGGGTCGGGAGAAATACAGGTTCAATATAGGTGCAGCCTTAGTCTAAAATTGGATTGTTAATTCAAATATTGGTATACGAGTCACTATTCAACATGGCATACGTGAAAGCAACTTCAAAATGTTGTCAATGACACTTTCGGGTTAACCACTTTACTGAACTTACGTTTGATTTTCAAAGCAAATATTGTTGAGTATGGTTTGTTTGAACGATATCATATCAAAACTAGACAAGTGACCTAATATTTACATAGTTATAGTGCTATTCTAAGTAAAATATTATTGAGAGATCTACTGAATTTTCAAAAGCATTTTGTTTTCAGTTTAACCATTTGCAGGTTGGTATTTGCTTTTAGAGGTAATTTCAATTAACTATGCGATAAGCGTTAAAGATTTCAACTATGGGTTTGGCTGTAAAAACTCAATTAGCCTCTTCTCTTTCGTGAACAGTAAATGGATATTTTACCTCACAATCGCTTGAAAAACTTTCAACTTTACAACCTAAGCAGCTTCAATAAGGGGGGTGGATCGAACGAGTTTTGCGTTAACCTGTCGAGTGTTTTTAAAACATAAATATTTTTTTTCTGTTTCCAACACTCAACTACTTTTTCATCCAAACTTCAGTTGAAAATCGATAAACATAAACAAAAAACTTATTAAAGTTATTCAAGAATGATGCTTTTGTAAAAGTAATAATTATTTGTGTTGAGTTTCACTTGTCATTGAATTATAATTGACTCCTGTACGCGCAAATTCCCTTGAAACTGAATATACAATTTTATTAAATACCAGTTGTTGCCCTAGATTTGGTTCGCGTGAACTTCATTTTTTTGGTCTTCGGAGAGTTTTCAACATCATAATGTGCTCATGTATTTGCCTAACTTTGGTTTAAAAGAAACTCGATTTACAAATTGTATCGTATTTGTTGTATTTGTTGTATCGGTTTTCAACAGATTTACAAATCTGTTGAAAACTGATACAACAAATAAAATAAAGTCATAAATCAAAATGTTATTGTTTAGAATATATTCTTGATTCCAACCAACCAGATACTTCATAGTTCTATACATCTTCTCGGTTATAGCAAAGCCTAGAAAGAATATACTTGAAATCACTTTTTTTATACAAAAATTCTACCTTCCATCGCTGAACATCAGAATGGATATTTAATCTGTGTGAAAATTGTCATCAGTAGCAATCGATTCATGTCGACGCCAAAACGAGTCAAATGTGTGTCGAAAGATTTCATGTTAGCCCCATAGACCCACGGCCGGCACCGGAGGAAGGTGGGTTCTCCCTCCCGGGTGCGTTTGGTTTTGACTTGAAACTGGTATTATCATTATTTTATATTAGCTTATTACAATTTGTTTTTTCACGGATTAGGTTTTGGTATTCACATTTTATTCATTGTATCAATTTAATTCTTTTTCATATTAATTTTTTGTATAATTTAATAATTTAGCCGATTATATTGGTACTGCAATTCTATAATTTATTTATTTCCTCACCATTTGGTTTTAAAAATTTCAACTGAACCTAAAATTCATAGTTGGTTACGCTACTGTGCAAAGAGGTTATGTTTATGAACACTGAAAAGAATATTATTTTACCGGATCCGTTTTCTGTACAATCGCATGTTTGTTTTAGGTTTCAAAATACATTATTCTTATTCTTATTCAACGATACTATAATTCATCCATTTCTTACCTCCATCTTTGATAGGCGGCAATTCTTCTTCAATAATTTTCAGATCTCCTGATTTGGGAAATCCGTCAAATTGTTTTTCGAATATGTAGACTTTTGCTTTAACCATTTTCGGAACTGTACCCAGTTGCTACAACATACAAACTGAGGAAACACTACTATTTTATCAAATATATGGAACTGAATCGTATCGGATTGTTTACTTTATATTTACATATAATTATGAGTCCTTGAACATTATCAGAACAGACTCATATGAAACCAGTGGTGTAGGTAGTGTATCTTAAAAAACGTTTAGAATAAGTTATCATTTCGAGAGTTTTTTTTAAATTTTGTTACATGTTTGTAAAATATTATTTATTCAATAAGAGGGAGAATTTATTGAGTGAAGAAGAAGATTTTACTTCAGCGTGAATTGAACACTTCCACATATGTATAGTCCTTCTTTTAAGATAATAACTGATTATTTAAAGTTTATAGTGACAGTCAGTGACAGTCAAATTATCTTTTCCACAAACAAAATGGAGGATGAGTAATAGATATTATCATTTTGAAGAGTATTCAAGTCCTCTCTCAAATCAAATTCAATGTTGAAGAGATTTCATTGTTCATTGTAGCCTACATTAAAGCAGTCTTTCATGTAGGCTACATTTGAATTGAATATTTTTTTATAACTGAGTAAAGGTCTTACACGGGTTTTGAACTCTGATTGTCGTTAGTAAATTGACGATAGCTGGTTGATAGAAAACAGATTTTTTTTGAAGAAATATTGTCTTTAACATTAAAAATCTTCCAATTTTATAGAATAACCCCTATGTTCTATTCCTAAGTCTCAACAGTAATATATAAGATAGGGTTTTCATCTTGCAATCATCAGATCAGCATCATCCGGATTCACTGATATTTAGGTTATAAATCTACTGTTGATTAAATGAAATATATCTTCTGAAGTTTTCTCTTGATTGTGACCAGCAACTCATTTTTCACGAGCCGAAATAATACTTATAATGATAATAATTATGTGCAGAATTTGGAGTTTCAGCCTATATCCATTAACATAATGCGGCCCTAAGAGTGCTTCATCACCATCTATGGCATTTTTACGATATTGACGAGACATTGGTATTGCACGCTTCGAGGAATATTTAATCTGTTTTGGGGAATGAGAAGTGCCGAGTTCATTGGAACTATTCATTTCCCACCCTTAGACTCCTTCAAGCATCAGATCAAGACGATATTTGTCGTGAGTTTTCAGCACCCGATGACACAAATATTGTCCGAAAAGAAGAGAAAGGACTGAGGGAATATAGAGAATTTCTCTTTGAACTCCGCAAACCCCATCTAGACCACTCTGTTGAAATGATTGTTATGATTATTGAAGTCCTTGATAGAATGATACCCTTCACGATCATGCCGTCTTGCTAGAGAAATTTGTGTCGGGCATATGCAGAAGGCTGTTATTCTTAGCGTATTGCGTCTGTTTAGGATACATGATTCTGGGATCCAATGCGCCACGGTGTGGGAAGTGGTCATTGGTTGATAATACTAGTGCGCCCTCCCTTTTGTGTCAGACCTTAGGGGACAGAGATCGACCAGCTTACTCTTTGTGAAAAAAAAATAATAATAATAGTGTAATGATACTCTCCATACTCCCGGTAATGCCAGTTTGCCACACTAAAACCGAAATCTCCGAAGGATAAATGCAAAAGGCTGTCATTCTTGGGGCATTGTACCTACTTAGGACATATGATTCTTGGACCCCATCTTCTAGCGATTATTTGGACTACTGATGACTTTCTGTAGAACAAAAACTTTCCCTCGGAGGTTACTAAACCCAAGTTCAACATTCCATATCGCAAATGACGATGAAGGATTACATAAAACAGATTCAACAAAATTTTAACACAACTGTAATTATACAAGAATCTTGAGGCAAAACAGTTTTAACGCAATTTTCCGGAAGAGTGTGTGAATATGTTTTGTTCATGTGAACCTGTAATGGACTGTGATGACTAATAATTCAGTCAGTTTCTTTTAAGAATTGTACATGAATACCATCATCCTCATATATACCGATCATCTAGGGCATATTTGGATTCATTGTGAATTTCATCAGAACAGTTTTAGTTATTTTTGGGAGAAGAAGTTTTTGACTACCTACGAGTCCAATTTGATACAAAAAATGTGGAAATCTTCCAAAGAAAGGAAGAAAGCAATCAATTTTGAAAGAAGTAACTCTATACACAGCTGTGTAGGTCATGCAAAGAAATAACTTTTAGACACAAACTGAAAGAGGAAGCCTTCCTGAAACAGCTACTTTCATGTTAACATTGAATTACGCGAAATAAATATTATTTCGAAACAAATACTTTTACATGAGCACTGAATTATACGAAAAACACTTACCTCCATTCAGTTTGTATTCCAAAAATTTGTTATAGCATTCCCAGCAAACACACTTGTTACATTTACGTAAATATGACATAAAATTAACGGAACATGTTTATGTAATACATTTATGTAAATACTTCGTTACATTTTTAAGATACTTTTACCCCATATATACATAAATAATTTATGTGAATATGTCGTAACTAATACGTGAAAACTTACATCAATATGGTATATTAGGTTTCACTTAACTCGTACGTAAAGTTGTTACTTCAATATTACGTTCGCTGTGTTTTCAGGTTGTAACATCCAGACGCACTTTACTTTTTAACAAATGATAATGTCTCTGAGTTTTCGAGTTTTATTTTTTTTGTGTGAAGTTCTGTGGGAGAGACTAGAGTTTTTGAGACATTCTTATCGCGTGATACGCTGATATTTGTGTTTCTATTGATCAGTATTTTTCACACTTTTTAGTCAGAAAGACTTGATTTTTGAAAGATACTCTCTCCACTTAATGTTTCCAAGTTTTTCGGCGTGCGAGTGTTATATTTGTGAAATTATATAAAATATATGTCAAATAATGACATGAATGTTACGTGAAAATCAGGTTCTATTTGTGGCGGACATTTCGCCATAACAGGGATGCAAGTTTTACGTAACATAGTTACATAACACGTATTATTAGTGATGTAATATTCATGTCAATTTTACATAATTGTGTTTGCTGGGTAGCTTATTTAAAACAAATATTTTTAAATTTTTAGTTCGATGTTTTCTAAAAGCGTGTTTTTTTAAACTATATTTATCAAATCTGTAATGAAATGATCGATGGCTCCTCCTTCAAAGTGTTTTCTTGTAAAAAATTTGTTTCTGTCAAAATCAAGAATTTTGAGTGGAATAAAATGATCTTCAAATTTCTTCAATAAAACATCCAACTTTTCATCTTCATTTGGACCAAATTTGAATGTTGTATAAATACGATATGCCTCTTCTCCTATATAATGGAGCAGTTGTGCACATTTTGTAGAATAATGTTTCTTAGAATACTCCATTGCTATTAAATAATTCGTAAATCTTTTTTTCCACATAATCCAATTATCGCTCATATTTTCTTCAAATTCCAGAGGTGGAACTCCGTTTCAAGCAATCTTATGAATATTTACTTTTTTGTCTCGTTTTAACAACTTTTTTACCGACTGCGCCATGTGAATGAAACGAATGCTAGGCAAATACGGCTTTATTTTACTTCCTCTAGAACATTTAAAGAATATTCATTTCAATGAATATTCCGGGTGATCCTCTACAGTCATTTTCATAGTAACCACAATTACATGGATTTCAGAAAAGGGTTCGGGACCTAGATAGTTTAAAACTTGAAGCCTTGTAATAATAATACATTAGGACGTCCCAACCAAAAAAACGTAAAATAAAATAATGGTAAAAGATATTTCTGAAACCAAGCTCTCACTGAAGCGTGATATTCATAAGCTAAAGAACTAAAATAATGTTCTTTACAGAAAATGCTTCTAGTCAAAACAAATCAAAACCTACCTACTCACTGGTTGAAGTAACAACTCTTCATAATTTAATATGGTACTTAATTTATATTTTATCATATTTGGTATTCAATTCATATTTTTGCTTGTAGCTTGCTGCACAGATTGTTAATAAAATGAAACGTTTTCACATACTTTTGCAAATTTAGTGAAATTATCCAGTACCAACTTCCATGAATATATAATCTCACAGAGACTTCGCAGGTGTTTCTCGTTCATCCAGCAGCAGGATCATGCTGAAATGATATGAATAGAACACATACAAACTGGTTTGAAAGTATAACCTCTCATTAGTTCAGGAAAGATCCGACCCAAACAGCAAAGTACCTGGAACTCGATTTAATTTCAACGCGATTCGGTAGAACTATGAATTCAATACAAATACAATATTGAATTATAGTCATTCACTATGATATTCTGTAGATAACAGGCATAATCACTTTTTAGCAGAGATTCAATTCTTAATTTTTGAAAGAAACTAAAATTTATCTTCAAATAGCTTTACATATCACAATGACTAGATCAATATATTTTATATCAATTATACCAATCGAGATAATCTAAAGCCATTACTTTAAATTGCAGATGTGATAGATTCACTCTACACTTTCATCATCAGACAAGAAACCCTGATAATAATCCATAGTAGAAATTGAAACAACTTGTTACTAACTAAATCAGTCACTATGAAAAATGGGAAATAAAACTTTCTTTGTTTTTTAATCACTTTTAATTGCAACTAACGTTACTGCATTTTCATCCCATAAGAACATTTTCAAACTGATATAACAGAAAGTTCATTGTATTAGTTTGAGAATGCAATAAAAAGGTTATTGTATTACTTTGAAAATGTCCTTAAACGACGAAACCGCTGTAATGTCAGTTAAAAATACAAGTGATAAAAAACACAGAAAAACATGTTTTATTTCTCGTGATAATTACCTACCACGTAGTGACGCCTTCATCCATCAATTAATCAAATCAGTCACAGTTTGTATCATAAATATGCCGTTTCGTTTCCAAATATACTGCCGACAGTGTTGCTAGCAATTGAAATTTTTGAACATTTCAATACAATAAATCGCAAAATAAGTGAGCTTTGTCATCAATCAATTATTGAAAATAATTCATATTATTTTTCGAAACTAAAACAAAATTTAAATCGATTTATTTCAGCTGTATGTCCTGCAGTTGATGGCAGAAACTCTGTATATATTGCTCATGAAACTAACTGCGCCAAATTTTATCAATGTTCCAATGGTGTCCCATATCTGTTCAATTGTCCTGTCGGTTTGGAATTCAACCCAACCTTAAACGTTTGCGATTGGCCATGGGCAGCTGGATGTCAAATTTCGTCTACAAGCGCTCCCACTACAAGTGAACCAGATTCCACAGAAGAACCAGATTCAACAGAAGACCCGAATTCTTCGGATAAATCCTCTGATTCAAGTTCAAGTTCATCGGAGTCTGAGTCTTCATCGTCTTCCGAGAGTGATTCTTCCGAAAATGATTCTGAAGAAATCGTTTCACTGCGATTACAAGCGAAGTGTTCAAATTTGGAAAATGTATATATGACATCACATCCGAAATATCAAAAAAAATATGTGATTTGTTATTTTGGAGACCCAATTATAAAAGAATGTCCAGCAGATTTTTCTTACGATAGCGATACTCAAATATGCGTCAGAAAAATTATTGATTCTGTCTGATATGCTACTGTGTTATTGATATAGAAAATTTATTTGAACTAAATATATGAATATAAATAAAACAGAAATACAGTTACTCAAATAGTGATCATCCGTTTGTTCCTCTTCAAAAAGTTTTCTAATTACTGCCATTCCAATCGCTATATGGGCTTGTTATTCAGAATAAAGATATTTATTCATTGGAATGAGCACTAGTGAGTTCATGGTAAAATATTATCATTGGATTAAACCCAGGTAAGTAAGTAACAGGTCAGATATTGATAATTCTTCGAAGCCCTTCAATACCTTATACTTAGACTGTTATTATGTGACGGTAAGTTCAAAAATTAATATATGCTCTTCACAGTTTATAATTTATCAGATTCACTATCTTCGATTCGAATAAACTTTCTCATTTCGAAAGAAAACAAGTAGTATTTTCATTAAACCACTATAAAGAACTGATATTACTTCAAGGGAATCTTTTCAAGCCTCCCATGAAAAAAAATATTGCATTTTTCAGTTTTTTAGAATTTTTATTAGTTTCATACTGATAAAATAACAAATTAGCAATGTACCTAGTATATGTGTCACACGGTATATCAATTGAATCATTTTCTATATAATTATTTCCATATCTATTTGATGACTTTCTCACAATCTATTGTTTTTATAATGTTAAAGAAATTATTTTTTCGTTCCTTTTTTGAAAGGCATGTAGATCCTTCCAAATCAATGCCTTAAGTCTCGGCAAAAATGGATGTGCCACAGACGAGAGTTTGGAGGAAATTCAAAATAAGTGGTTTGAAATGATATAAAATACATAATTCACAAAAATCACATCCAGGTGATCCTGAGAGAAGGATGGACTTTTGTAGCTGGTTCTCAAATAAGGTAAACTTATTGAAAAACATTATTTGGACCGTCAAAAGTATTTTTTCGAATTGTGGTGTTTCTATAGAAATAATGAGCACATTTGGAGTGAAAATAATCTACGGCACTTCAGAAAAGTCAGACAAGTTCGGTTTCGATTGAATGTGTGGACTGTAAATTATAACGACCGAATACTTGGACATCATTTCTTCTCCAATACTTAAGAAAAGAATTCAAAGAATATGTGGATACGTTTTCCCTTGTTTATTAAAACAGCTGCTGGTTTCAGCATAACGGGACTCCTCCACACAATAAAAGGGCACTTTGCAAATATTCACACCAAAGATTTCCTAATAGGTGGTTAGGAAATTCTGGACCAGTGAGGTGGCCGGCAAGGTTACCTGATCTTACAGTTTTGAAAACTTTTTTGTAAGGCACTTCAAAGAACAGAATCTATGTGACACAGTGGACGAACTTAGAGAAAATATCATCACGCATTTCAGGTATATCAAAAGAAGGGATATTGTTAGGGCTGTTCTTAATTTCAGACGACGAGCGGCTTATGTATTCAAGAGGAAGGTCATCATTTCAAACACTTATTGTGATACTTTTTATGGATTTGTATAAAGCTCATAATTTTCTTCTCAGTTTTTGAAACTCACCGAACTCAGCCAAGTGTTTGTTCAAAATATCGAATAATGTTCTATCCGGCTGTTGTCTTCCTGGAAATGATTTAAAATAAATGTGTGCTTTGTTCGTACTATTCCTAAAAAAATTTTAATAAAGTTTCAACATATCTGGTTTTTATTCATTTGAGAATGAGGATATTTCGACAAACTTATGATATTTAATGAGTTCTGACAACCAGTGTTTATTAAACAAAAATTCTTGATGGCGTCATTACCATCTCAGATGAAGTTGGTTTTTTTTAATGCCTGTGGTTTCAGAGGAACAAATCATAACAAATTATACATCAATGAAATCAGAACGGGAAGCACTATTTTTCTGTATAAAAAACAATATGGCGCCCATAATAGAAAATAAAGTTGATGATGATTGCCAGAAGACAAAATGTCGGATAGTAAATCTGAACATGAAAACATGTAGCTGAAAAAAAGTATCAATGACAATGTATATCTGGTTTTCAGCTATGTTGTCAAATAACATTTGAAAAAAATAAAAACCAAAACGTCGATTTTCAGTTTTTTTCGGATATTTCCGAATATATTCGGAATTTCCCGAATTTAATTTGTTAAGCATAAAAAACGCAACTTCGCCTTTATTTGATCTTCGACGTTTCTCCTGTTGTTTAGTAGATTCCACTGCTAAGGGTCGAATTTGTATTACCTACACTGTAGAACAAAATTTCGAAGTTTTTTCTCAGAAGATAATGATTTGGAAGAAACGATATTTGAATATTATTATAATTATTATTGCACACTATATTTTTTCTAACGAATGAAAATGTATACAAATAATAAACCACTGTATATCATTGAGAGAAGTCAATGTTTATATTATAATGATTATCAACAATCATTCGTATATTCGTATATTACGAGTATATCTGATGTTTCACTATTGATTTCTAAAGCCTATTCTCAAGTTTAATTAGCATTTTTTTGTTGTTCGTGACTGCTTTCGATTAGATTTCAGATTTTGGGTTATCCCGGAGAGTAAAATGTTTTAATGTGTTTGGATAGCTCACATCTATGAAAAAATTGTTTTATGAATCACAAATATATAGTCAACCAAAGTTTCAACCAAAACTACTGAACAGTATTTTATAGTAATATTTTCAAAAAGCGTTCCAGGTGATTCTTCATAGTGACAGAATGTCACACTATTTTTCAAATATAAACCTTTTCGAATAAATGGAATACTGAATGTCTAGTGAAAGCAATAGTGAAAACCACTACTAATCAGTTGATCTATTTTGATATTAGCGAGCACAAACGCACAGAAATATAAACAAAAATTCCAAAAATCATAGTTCTGTATTCTATCGCGGTATGAAGTCTTTCATCAATAGTTTTTCTTGAATAACTTCCATGTTCAGACGTAATGTTCAGCAGAAAATTAGTCTTTATCATCTCCTCCTGATGATGATAACTTGGATAGCGAAACACTTATCAAGAGACAGTGTTTTCGTTCTACTATAGGAAAAGTATTTACTTCAGATACCAGTACATTTCACGCCAGAACACAAAAGTGTGTTTCATCACTAACTTCAACCAATCATACTCTTTATTAATTTGTACATTAGGAAGATACAAAATCACTACATTTCAGAAAAAGATGCAGATCATATAATTGTACCTACAACTAGTTCCAGATAATAACATCCTTAATGCGGATGTAACAGACAATATTGATACATATGGAAATTGCATATAGAACAGGTAACACTTTGGGAAAGTTAGTTGAATATAATTAAGTCAAAACATCCAAATGAGGATTAAAATACTTTAATTTTGGAACTTTTCCTAAGGTATATGTTGGTCAAACTGGTAGAACATTTAGGAATCGCATAGAAGATCATTATATGAGCTATGTAAATGAGAAAACAATTTCAACATATTCGAATCATCTTTTAGCAGAAAATCAAATCTTCAACGGATATTTCGAAATTTTACATACAGAAAATGAAGAATCAAAACTCAACTATTTGAAAGCAATGGAAATTATTGAATATTATTTTCTATTATTCTGTATAATTATAGTTGAAGTGAATAGTTTAATTTCGAAACTTGTTCACATTCCAACCCCAAAACAAAATTTTTCTTTCAAACATTTTTGAAATTCTGAATGTATGTAATGAGATTAGAACAGTCCAGGTAATTGAAAAATAATCATTGCAAAAATTGTCCTAAACTCAATAACCGACCGTGAACAGTCCTTATTAGTCCACAACAGTTTATACTGGAAAGCATGCACGTTTACGGACGGTTTGGGTTACGAATATGAAACCAAGACAATGAGTTTACAGATTACAATCAGTTCGAGAAAAACCATTACAGTCCTGAACAACTACCTGACAGTCCAGATCAATAAATTTCAAAACTAAAAAAACCATCAAAGTTTGTTCTGGTTCAACTAAAAAGGCAGACAACTAGACCATATTGATGAGATCAGGAGAAACATTTCAAGTAAGACCCTTTGATGAATCCAAATATGTATTTTTTGATGTTTCAATAATTTTTTTTATATCTCACATTCTATTATGACGCTACGAGCTTGTTCAAAATTATAATCGACGAAGGAGGTGTAGATTCTCAATTTTGAAGCTCAAACCTACCGGAAAATACATAAACAGATTCTGAAAATATTACAAATCAAGGTATAACGAACGTAAAAATATCTGTAGCAGGATGAGTATTAGAGCCTTTTCCAGATGATGAACCCACAAAATTTACGATGATTCGACCCAGACTTTGACGAACTTCTCAGAACTGACTGTTTCGAAGAGTGATTTGTAAAACAAACATTTAATAACTGATTTTCAATTTAGCATCGATGCAACGACGCGACATAATGTCACTATGACCAACGTATGGAAGTAAACACAAGTAAATTCACTCCCGTCGGCCTCTTTCATGTTTTTGGTCGAAATTTTATTTTTTCTGTCATGTGGCGGGGCAGGAGGGTGTAGGCTGAGAGCTATCGTGCACCTGTGCACGAGGTTCGATCAAAAAATATGTGAACATGAATGTGAATATGAATTCATCAACTATATCAAACAATTTTTTGGAAGTACTCTAAATATACTCAACTATTTTTACCTAGACAGATTCAATCATGGCGAATTATTCAATTCAGTTTGATCGTTCATAAGATATTGAGAGTTTTTGAATTTGTTTATAAACAAGGTGAGGTTAAACAATTTAGGTCAGAAACTTATCCTAATTAATCTATTCTAAATGTTTTTCAAAATGATGTGATTTTGATTTTTTTACATTTGTTTTCAAATTTCTATTGGCAAATTTCAAAATATAATAAATTATTACCCTTGTGAAAAGGGAAAATCAATCTTAAGGAAAATTATCACAATGGTGGGAAATGTTGGTTATTTAAAACATTGTTTTGAACTGGTTGCCTATGCAATCATTTGCCAT
>WOGP01006307.1:0-12479 GCA_015342065.1 Leptinotarsa undecemlineata | reverse complement strand
TATGAACTAAGCTGAAATACCATAGAAAAGCATCATTTTTTCAAAGTTTCCAATTGTGCCTAGAGTGAACGGAGTTCGCACTGAGGCTCGGGAAACAAAGCAAATAGTTTTGTTTCACGACAGGCCTACATTGTATGGGACCGTTCAAGTATTACGTAACGAAATTTTTTAAGATTTTGACCCTCCCTCCCCTCATGTAACTCGCCATAAAGTTTTTTAGTACACCCCCTTCCCCAATCTAAACGTTACGTAATACCCAAATGACCATTTTTACCTATATGTCACAATTATGTTGAGGAAAGTACTGGCAAGTTGCTAAAATACGTTTGTTATTGTTTTAATCGCGTTTACGCTAATAATGAATAAAAAACAAAGTATTCTTAACTATAGGCAATGCATATATTGTGAATGGTAAAATATCCATTAAAACTTGAGTGGAAAGCTTCACTTATAATGGCGAAATGGTGTCAGATGAGGTTACCGTAGAATCGTTTGTAAATTTTTCTCATCTGATGAATTGATTTAGGCTCTTCTCATCTGTGTACTGTGAAGAAAAAACCTCATACAATATAAACTTTGATGGTTCTAGTATGATGAACGACTCTTTCCAAATACATACAATAACTGAATCTGACTATAATGAAGCTGTCAAAAAACTAAAACCCAAAAATGCTGCGGGATAGGTAACTTCCTTCCTTACATATTGGAGGGCTGTTTTGAATGGTTGAAATGCCCACAGCTTTATATTTTTAATTTTATAGCTAGATCAACTACTTTTTCTGAATTTTGGAAAATATCTATTACCATAAATTGATGGACGTAGCCGTTAGTACTTGGTAGGATAACTTATACAACTGTATAACTTATATAATTGTATAATTGTAATGTTTATTGTATAAGTTTGAAAATGTCCATATAGGACAAAACTGCAGTAACATTAGTTACAAATAAAAGTGGTAAAAAACATGGGAAGTTTCATTTCTCTTTTCTTCATGTATTACCATACCTATATGCAAATCGGGGAATGAAATAGAAATTGAAAATTATAGAGGTGTCTCAATGTGCGCTCCGTCTAGGTTATTGGAGCAAATTATATATTCGAAACTGTATAAATTCGCTAATAAATACTAGTTTATTTTCAGCAATGAAGCTTTTGAAACTTTACAAAATAAATCACAATTGAACACAGTATTCACGGACTTCCGTAAAGCCTTTGACGAAGCAAATCATGATGTGCTTTTCTTAAAAGTTTGTAAATTTTATTTTGCGACGAATTTTCTTGAATTAATTGAAAATTACTAGAGAAATAAATTTTTCATTGTTAAATATAATGGAAATACGGTAAAATTCCATGTTAATTCCGGTGTTCCTCAGGGATCGAATCTAGGATCTCTTATATTCTTATTATTTATCAATGATTTACCTTCGGTCTTACATCATTCACATTGTCTGCTCTTTGCAGATGATCTCAAAATTTTTAAACGTATTCAAACTGTTACAGACTGTGTATAACTACAAAAATACATTATCAACATTATGAATTGGAGATACAATAATAATTTATTTTTAATTATAAAAAATGTTATACGTTGATAATATCTCATTTGAAAGATGCATTAAATTTGAATATCATGGATGTAGAGGTTCTGGATGTAAAAACCGAGGTGAAAGACTTAGGCATTACTTATAATAGTACTTTTTCCTTAACAAAGGGTATAATGTTGATAAGGACATCTGCAAATCGTATGTTGAATTCAACGTGTGAATTCAGTGATATAAATATACTCAAATTATTCTACTATACTCTAATTAGACCGACAAACTGGAGTTTGCTTCAATAATTTGGACAAGAGAATACAAAACTACTTTAAAATAAATCGATAAGTTTTAAAATAAATTTCTTCGATATCTTTACTTTAAAAAATATCATAAATGGACTGAATTCAATTCAATACAAACAACTCGATAAAAAAACGAATTCAAAATATTCAAATCAAAGACGCAATTAATCATCCCTAATATTCATATATAAAATAATCAATAATCGTATTGATTCCCCTGAAATCCTAGGCTTGATTCCTTTTCCATGTTCCTTCGCGCCTTACTCGACATACAACATACAATATGTTTAATATTTCTATGTCAGTATCTACAACTACACCTCTCGCAACCATGTTGATATTAGCTAATGAATTTAATGAAATAATTTGATTGGTTTTTATTTTTAAGTCCCCAGCAATGATCTTGAATTCTTTCAATGCATTCATGTTTGCATTATGAAGAAACAATATTTCACATTTTTGGAATTTTAAACCAATAGATTTTGAGATGGAAATGATTTCAAATAGAAAAATTTAATTTGCATTGCTCCTATCAGCAACTAAATACACATTTCATAGATTTCTCGGCTGTTTTGACTGCCAAAGAATAGTGCTTGTCCTAATGAATCTCTTCGTCGTACTGTTGTACTCCTCTCTTAGATGGAATTGAAATGTCATTATAATTGAGATAATTTTTTATTTCGCAATATTGATTGGAAAAAGAAAGGATTGGGAACCGATTCTGTAATTGTTTTTAATGATACTTTTGTGTGTTTAGGATGTTGATCCACATATATTATCGCAACATGAGCAACAGCCTCATATCCTCAAGTTGCACCAATTATGAGAAATCAGTCTTGTTTTGTTTCAGTTTGACCATCCAATATATACAAATGAGCTATAAAATAGTCATATACATAACGTTACTCTTATTTTTTCCTTCAATTTATACATCTCAAGTTTATTATTTCTGTAACGACTTTTCATTGAAAAGACAAACTACTGTTAGTTTCAATTTCAGAATGTCAACGAGGATTTAGTGAACTTACTCATCCAAATGCGTCATAAGAAACCCATAGGGGTGGAAGAAGATTTATCAAAAGAAGATTCCGCAATGCCTATTATAAATTACGGAACAAATATCTTCGATGAGGACCTTATGGTTACCATGGATCATGGGCTTTGTTTGAGTATGCATCAGCCTTATGCTAGTCTTTTGGTGGCCGGAGTGAAAAAGTGAGTTGTTTAATCGGTATTGAATACTTTAACGTAACGGTAATTATTGGAGTGTCAAGTGAATAGCTTTAAACTAATCAAAAACTATACTTATATATAATATAATATAATTATAGGAAAGTTCAACATATATGAAATACAAACATTAATAACATTTGAATGCTAATTGAATACATTTATAGTTGCACAAAATCAAGCTTTCAAGGTGAAGACACAAATAAGTACATTTTTCACAATGTTGCATACTGCTGTCATATAAAAATTGTAAGAAATGTATGCTCATTATTATTTATGAGCACTATCAAATAGAAAATTCAAAGACACAGACATTCTATTATTTTTGATTCTCTGAATAGAATATTTTCACATGATGTTGAAGGATGAACATTGATTAATATAACTTTTTTTTAATGGAAACGCTTGGTCAAGGTAGCATGAACTCAGTATACTGAGTATTTTAAACTATTCAGATTTCTGGTCTAGAAAGCAATTTTGCTGAATTTTGAGAACATAGAGTTCATATGAATTTCCCAAGTTTTTCAGTTGAGAGGTAAGTATAGACCAAAACCTGTCCTGATTTTTCTCTGTGTGGTATGCTTTGAATATGTTTGAAGAAGGGCCATTGTTGATGCTGTAATTCACAATTTTTTGGAGAAAGCATTACTTTTTTGATTGGTTATTCAACTGTATTGAGGAACGATACATTATTTGTATATTCCTATAAAATGATTCAGTAAATTGTAGTCCAAGAAGGTGATGGATCGGTCCACGAAATGAGCCAGTAGGAATACATTTGTCAGGATTAGGTCAATTATCAGATTTCGCAAACCCAATCATGACAATCGATTAATGAATCTCTCAGTAAGATTTTGCTCATGTGCCACACCACATATTTCCAAAGGTTACAGTTTTATCAATAGTGACTCTTCCCTGTGCATACCCCAAGTAATTGATTTGTTATCCAATTACCTTGCGATACGTTATTGTAATCTTTCTTGCAATCTCATAAACTGCAATTCACGAGTTGATCTCTACAAACTTCGTTGAATATATAATTTTCTTCTAAAAGATGATTTGAATATGTTGAACTTGTTTTCTTATTAACGTAGCTCCTATGATGTTCCTGAATTCGATTCCTAAATGTTCAGCGAGTTTGACCAATGTATACCTTAGGACACGTTCCATGCTTTAATTTATATACTCCTGATTTCATGAACTTGGATGTTTTTGTCAGTATTGTTTTTAACTAACTTTCCCAACGTATTACTTGTTCTATATGCAATTTTAAATATCTTGTTTCCTCAAAAATGAAGCCACTTTTTCCGTTGTTTGTCCAAAATACGTTAAAGCTCTGTAATTTTGATTTTGATTATCTAACTTATTAATAGGAAAAACGTCTCGAATCGCTTTTGCGTAGACTTTTTTGGGAAGTATTTTGTTTATTGATTTATTGATCAGAAAAAAAATTCGTAGCAATTTTTTTCTATTTTCAGTATTAGTTTAGATTTATATTCATATCCTCGAAATCTTTAGTCATACATACATTCAATTCGTTCATAGATGGCTGTGTTGATAGGTGTATTTTTGCAAAAACAATTTTTGATATGAAGAATCAACTGATTTCTTTCTAAGTAAGTTGTCAAATGTAGTGAGTATGACGCTTCAAATATCTAAGCAATTTTCACATTAGGAAAATTTTCATTAGATTTCAAGTAATTATGGGATAGTTCTTACCCCAAGTTGGATCACTAATCATCTCTACATAATTTTATAGGCATGAAGGAAGAACTTGGCCAACAGATCATAGAGGTCGCTTGTGGATTGCTGCTGCAGCGAAAGTACCGGAAGATGAGGAAATTGATGCTTTGGAATCATTTTACAAAGACTATTATCAAGGTGAAATACATTGCTGTTACTTATCTCATTTTTAGTCAATCATGACGTCTATATTGAATTTTTAGTCAATTGTGCACGTCTATGTTGAATTTTTAGTCAATCATATACGTCTATATTGAATATGAATATGATATATATTGAAAAGTTGTTGAGAACATGAATAATACAGTGTGCAAAGTGTAAACACTAGTGATGTGCTGAATCGCTGTTTTGATGGATCGTGCCAACTCGATTATTTGTATTTATTCTTTATTTATTCTCTCGACTCGAGAGAAACTGACTTGAGTCAGTTTATACAGTATTCGAATCATGACTCGATTCCCTGATTCGAAACCAGTACTCAAATTCTATGTTTAGAATTTAATATTGACTTGAGTCCGGCTGGACTCTAGTCTAGAATTCGAGTCTGGAAATTCTAGTCCAGAACTAGAGTCTGATTTTAGAACAAAAGGGAAAAATGAAAAGGAGTTGACTTCAAACAGTGTGTAGGTTAGGTTAAGCAGCCCATCAAGTTACCACAAACTGAGAAATTTTCCCAAACGGAAACCAACCTTATTATTTCGCTATAAACTTCAAAATCGATTACAGACATTTGACAAATATGTATACCTTGACGTGTGCAAAAAAGGTCGTATAAATACGATTCAAATACTACGGTTGGCATCGCTTGTACGAACGAGTTAACCAAATTCGAATATGAGACTTGAGTCAGTTGGACTCGCGTAAACCGAATCGAGTTAGCGAGTACGAATCGACTCTTTCTGACTCGAGTACAATCGAGTCCGGCGTACTCGAATCGAAATAAATTGGTATTCGAGTAGGTGAGTTCTAAAGGAATCGAGTCTGACTCGAGTCAAACCGTACTCGGCACATCGCTAATAAACACTTGTGTTCAACTAAGTAAGTTGAAAAATGAAGAATATGACAATATTCTTCTATTATATATATTAAAATGTTAATCAATAGTTTGATGTACCATCCAATAGATGAAGCTACCGTATAGCAGAACATGTTCTGAAAATTCTGAAATTATTATCATGGATAACATAATAATGTTGCCAGTGGATAATATGTCACTTGAATGTGATTAACATTGATTAATTTATTTAGTTGATTTGTTGAATATTCTGAAGATGTTTAGAAATCGGTGACTACTGTTTCTATCTCAAATTTATCTTATGACATGACATTTTCGTAATTAATCTATTTAAAGCTTCTAAATCAAGTGAAAAGACATTATGGCACACACATTTATTTCACTTGTGGATTTTTAAAGACGAGAATGAATTCAGGATTATTAAGATAAAAAGTTATTAAAGTTGTGTCAACCAGTATAGATAATAGACAAATCCTATGTACTTATAGCTACCAATTCTATATAGTCAAAATAAAGGCTTCTATAAGAGTTACAAAATCAACAGAATACCATTCATTGCTTTTAGAGAATATTCACCTCGACCTAATCATTTATGAATGTTACTGGAGTTTGTCCCAACACCTAACCGCTATTTCAACACCTCGACACGTTTTTCGATCACCAAGTGATCATCTTCAAGAGGAAAATTAAACTGTTTAATCTTCCTCTTGAAGATGATCACTTGGTGAAGATTATTGATCTTCCTCTTGGAGATGATCACTTGGTGATCGAAACACCTGTCGAGGTGTTAAAGTAACGGTTTAGTGTTGGGAAAAAACTCCAGTAATATCTATTACTACTCCAAAGGTTTCAAACAGGGCATCACAAGTAATAATTTATGTAGATAAGAAGTTAAATTATCCCAATTAATTGAAACTAAACTTAGCCCGGAGAATCAAATATCTGAATAATCATTTTGAAGAAAAAACCTCCGAAAATTATTCAAGTGAGTGAAAAAATAAACTGAACACGGTACAGTGGAAAAAGAACATACATACAAAATAAACATTTCAGCTTAATTATTTCGGTATATTATTTGCAACTTAACTTCGCCTGAAAACTTTTTTCTCCTAAAACTGATCCGTTGGAGTTCGGATAATTGGGTTTCTACTGTGTATTTGTCATCTAAATGCATTATTAGATTTTATTTTATCATTTCATTTTACAGATACTTCCCTCAAGTTTCCCAAAAACTATCCAACTAGCTGTCTTCTGGGTTGTGTTTTTGTTGAAGACTGTATGGAGCAAGAAGCTTATAGGAAAAAGTATCCCAATGGGGAAAGTAACAGTCCTTATGTTTTGATTTGTTCGTCTCCCATAATACTACCAATATTCTATCCCATTGTTGGAAAACATAAAATATGTAAGTGAAACTCATAGTAAAGTGAACGTTTTATAACAGTGAATGTTTATGACAACATTTGGATGAATTGAAGGGGACATATTTGCAGGAAAGTTTAATTTTTGACTTTCTACTTCTCCAGTTTCATACAAAAATGTGGAAATCTTCCAAAGAAAAGAAGAAAGCAATTAACTTCAAAATTAGCTCTTCACAAATTGAAATTAATTGTTTTATTCCTTTTTATGGAAGATTTCTATATTTTTTTTTGTATAAAGATGGAGAAGTAGAAAGCTAAAACTTTTCTTAAATCTCAAAAATATGGATTTATTTGGAACAATGGCAAAAAATATGATATACTTCCATTTTATGAGGATATATTTGAATCTTACTGCGTTTCAAATACATTTAAGTCAAAACCCTTGGAAATGGGCTGAAAAATATTGCTACCACCTGTTTCATGAACAGCATAATCCAATGTTTATCAAACACGAGATGGTTAATGGAATATTTGAAAAAGGAATTAATGCTTTAATCAAAACTTTTGCAGAAGTCATCAAGGAGTTGTGAACAGAAGATTCATTCGATAGAGTAATAAATACAGTCTCCTTAAAAAATCTGATTCAAAGTTTTGCTCCTCGATTCATGGGTCATGCCTATCAAGGCGCCCAGAAGTAACTTTGTTATCTTTTAGAAGGTTTACATGAAGACGTTAATATAATTGTTAGAAACCTAAACCAATCCTAACGGAGATTGACGAAAAATTGGGCGACAGCATAAATGCAAAAGAGTCATGGCTCACATATTTGAGGATGCATAACTCTAAGATTGTAGATAATTTCGTTGGTCAATTGAAATCCATGATGAAATGCACACACTGTGGACACTCATCAGTAACCTTTGATCCTTTCTGAGATTTGTCTCTCTATACCACAAAGAACCGACCAATTGAGTTTGTGGCAATGCTTGGTTTCGTTCACAAGAGAAGAAACTTTTGGATGGAAATAAAAAACTGACATGTTCGAAATGCAAGGAAAGGAGAAAATGCACCAAGTCCATATCAGTCCACAAGTTTCCCCATATTTTAGTAATTCATTTAAAAATATTCTTTTCAAGGGAAATATTTAGAGGCAAATTGAATGTTGTCATCAAATTTCCTCTAGAAAGATTGGATATGGACAGTTTTGCAGCAGAAAATGTGGCAACTTGTAATAATCTATATGCATTTTTAAATCACTGTGTGACTACTTACAGAGGGCATTATACAGCATACTGTAAACTACTGGCATGTGGCACAAATACAACGATTCACACGTGTCACCAATTTCACCAAAATTGCTTAGTGGAGAAGCATATGTCCTCTTTTATTAAAAGGATGGAACAAAATCGTATCTTTGAGATAACAGAAAAAGTTTCAACATGCTCCTGTACCAATATATTTGATATTTATATTCAAATATGAATTTTATTTGTGTATCTGATGAATTGAATTTATATTATAGTTATATATTTAGTTCGTATGAAAAATCACGTAATATATTTCTTCAAGAGTAAAAACACTGTAATAGTGACAAAAATCTATAGATGATTAATCTAAAAGGCAATATATATATACGTGGGATGTTCAAAAAATAACACAGTTTTAGCTGTTTAGCATGTTTAGTTTGTTGGTGAGAGGCATACAACGTTTTGCGTGTTTGTCTATTTTCTGCTATAAAAAGAAATGGATCAAAGAATTTGCATCAAATTTTGTGTCAAACAAGGAATTGAGTGTGAGGAAAAAATTGAAATGTTGACAGCGGCATACGTTTTACGTTTACAATAACGGATTCTACACAATTACATATGCAGATGAGATAGTTATCTTGCAGACCGGCAAATTTGTGAACACACTGTGCGATAGAGCGCAGGATGGGCTCAAATTAATAGAAACATGGTGTAAGGAACACTCACTGTCAATCAATCCCAAGAAGACTGGTCCTTTTCACCAGGAAAAGAAGTTTATCGGGCTTTAAACCACTGGAAATCTTCAAAAGCAAACTAAACTTCTCTAAAGAGGTGAATTACGTTGGGACTACCCTCGGCTGAAAGGTAACTTGAAACTCTCACCTACAGAGTAGAGCAAAAAGAGCATATTTGGCTTATGAGCAATGTCGGAGGACAGTGGAACGCGCATGGGGTCTTTCACCCTGTGTGGTCACCGTGATCTACACTGCAATAATAAGACCTATGTTAACGTACGGGGCCATTGCATGGGGACTGAAAGTTCTACAAGGAACGGCCATCCAAAAATTGTATCAAATACAGATATTAGCGTGTTTAAACATCACAGGAACCATCACAGGAATGGAATTAATTACTGGTCTGACCCCTCTGGACCTGTTCGTTAAGGAGGTTGCGTTAATGGACATGGTATGATTGCGCACAGCTGGTGTAAATCTCGAAGTAGGAATGGGTCAATTGAAGCGGAGCCTATAGCAAGAAGCACTTACTTCGCAACCTCTGTTGCAGGCAGCCAGTGATACAATTGAACCCAGGTTTGTGTTTAATAAACCCTATAGAATACATAACTTTTAACGAACCATCGGTATATGGCTTTGACTTCAAAACCAAAGTCCAATCGTCCCAATGGAAGAGTCAAGACCAAAAAAGTACGCCAAGTTCACTTAAATTCCAAGGTTTTGTTCACTTTCTACGATAACCGTGGTGTAGTTTATCGGGAGTTCCTGCCACGTGGTCGTACGGTTAGTAAGGATTATTATCTTGAAGTTATGCGCCGCTTGCGGGAAGCAATATGAAGGAAATGTCCAGATTGTGATGGCTTTTGCATCACCATAATCATGCCTCAGCCACCGTATTCTCCAGATTTGACTCCGGAAATTTTTACTGTTCCCAAGATTGAAGGGACCCATGAAAGGACGGTGTTCTGCAACGATTGAAGAGATAAAGACAATACCAAAAAGTTGCATAGCAGAACTGCTTCGAGGGATGGAAAAAAACGCTGACATGAGGGTATTATATCTGAGGGTGACTACTTTGAAGGGAACAAACTAGAAATTGACCAAAAAATAATTTTTTTGTGAGGAAACTGAAAATTCACCTCATTTGTTGAACAGAGTAGCAGTAATAATATATATTACATAAACATAGTGAACAATTCTGACAATAGAGTAAATGAAACATAGAATATTTCTATGAGAAAGGAGCAATAAAAAACATTCAGGTAAATTTATACCATTAATCAATAATGTAGCATACTTAGGTTGTTTCATGCATACATTTCTGTCAGATAAAATTCAATGTCTATTGTGGTAATAACCGGGGAAGTAGTTGTTTATCACTAGGCATGTACTCGATCCTAGTGTATAGGACCGTCGAGAGAGGCGAATGCTTCTGTTACTTGTTTTTATAATCGAAATATCATTTTCTATCACTCAAAAGATAAATGTGTTGTCAATAATTTTTTTCTTCTTGCATATCAATCTCAATGAGCATAAAACATGCTGTCAGTTTTGTATCTCCAATGAAAGCAAAGTTATCATTGGTGCAAACTCAATTCAGCTGGTATATATATATATATATATATATATATATATATAATATATATATGTACAGGGTAACTTTACGTTTCAGATTCTTTGGACAAGGATATTCACAAATGTGCAAAAATGGCACTCCAGCATGCTAAATATGTGATGTGAATGTGTAAGTTTGAGGACAAGAAGAATTATTTTATTTTACATGTAACTTGAATAAAATCACTGCTGCCGGCAGGTGCCAATGATCTCATGTATTTTGATGAATTCTTGTGTAGCCCCTGTTCCATCTCCTCAATCCTAGTGTCATCTGACTTGTTGATAATCAAATCAAGGCCATTGGAAGCTCCAGCAGCTGCAATTTAAGTAATAATAATGATAATTCGGAATAATTGAAGAACTCCAATGAAATAAACAATTTTCTGATTAATTTGATTCCGTACTCGGATCCACCGGAAACTACTAAATTTCTGTAAAAACAAAGTCGGTACCTGTTTTCTTTCAGGGAGATCAATGATTTGTTTGTTGCTAAAACTATTGCGAATATTAAAACTAACGCAGCTGGTTGGGATGAACTGAGTAACAAACACAAGACTGTGTTGTCCACATATATTCGAATATATCACCCACATCATATATACTTGATTCTTGAAGGCATTTTTCAATGTCATGGGGTAGAGCAGTCGTTAAAATACTCAAGAAGTTAAGTTCTTTTGAACATAAAGATTTTTGCTACTAACAATATCCAAAATATTGGAACGAGCTCTGCAATATCAACTGACAGAGTATTTAACAGTTTGTTCAGTTCAATTCAGTTTGCTGCCTCTCGTTCAGTCATAATTTAGATAAGGCTAAATATGTAAGACTGCTGTAAGACTACCATCTTCGATGGTATCATTAGACTCATTAGAGCAATGAATCAAGGACTTTGCACTATACTCATTAGATATCAGTAGAGCATTTGATACTCTAGATCACCCTTTATTATATATTATATGCGGTATATACGAGTATCTTTAATCTCATTACAAGTCTTCAACAATGTAACCGCAGATGATAGTAAGACTTCCCCCTTCAGAAACTGATAATGCTTGTAGTGAAATTGATAGAGAACTAAATATATTCATCAAGAATGGTTTGGATCACTGCTTGATTATAATTTCTTCTGATTCAATAATTTTTGGCAAAAAATGAACACAGACATGTCTTTAACATTATTAATATAGTTCTTAGTGATGCAACCATAGAAATTGTTGATGCCAGTAAATTGTTACAAAGAGGTTTTTTCCATATGTTTAATATATGGAATGCGTCATTTTCTACCGCCAGAGCTCAAAGTTATGCTCTGAGAAAGTTGAGTGTTGTCCAAATTTATTAAGGCAGACACTGTTTATGTAAAGGATGTTTTTATAGAGGTATAGAACTTCAAGTTGCAATAAAACAATGATGGATTATTCGATTGACATGAATTTTATTTATCCGAAAGATAATCTTGTGGCATTACATTTTAAATATGATTTCTGGCATATGACCGCCACGGCTGGCGCGGATGTAGTCCAATCTGGACGTCCAATTTTCGATGACTTTTTCCAACATTTGTGGCCGTATATCGGCAATAACACGGCGAATGTTGTCTTCCAAATGGTCAAGCGTTTGTGGCTTATCCGCATAGACCAATGACTTTACATAGCCCCACAGAAAGTAGTCTAGCGGTGTTAAATCACAAGATCTTGGAG
>WOGP01006306.1:0-12480 GCA_015342065.1 Leptinotarsa undecemlineata | reverse complement strand
ACGATATATTGACATTTTCCTGGATATACATTTCAAATATATTACTGTATATACATAATAATAAAGATTGCTATGCTAGAAATGGTGACAGACACAGGTATGAAACAAGAAACAAAGATAACCTACGCATCGAAAAATTTAACCACACATATTATACAAAATCACCACAACATACTGGACTTACACTATACAACTATATATCAAATAATGTAAAAAAATTATCGCACCCATGAATGCTTTCTACAGCCTTGAAAAATTTGTGAACTATTGCAAAAATACCTAATTTATTTTAAAACTTGTATGTAAGTATGCCCCCGTATGAATATTGTACTTTTAAAATAATTTATCAAATTTTCAATTTTTTTAAATTGTTTTGCATAACATTAATGATATGCTACTAAGTGTAATATGACTTGCTTGGCTACAAATGGTTAATAAAGAATCTGAATCTGAACCTTTACAATTCCAGCGACATGATGGTGCCAAAAGATATTGATGTCCATTTTAACCCCCAACAAACTTATCAAAGCAGAAAACGGAATTTTCTGCCCTGACATTATTATATCCGGTTCGCAGAAATTTATCTTATTGAATGAAACCGATGCCTGGGTTTTTGTGGCATTAAATTGAACCTGGTTATTTTCATCCCGATTCGAAATCAATTCTAGATCCTCATTGAGGTTTGCAATCTCCTACTGCCGGTGAAGATGAACCTCCGTAGCCGATGTCCTGGAATCCAAATGGAATGACAAGAAAAGTTTGCTGTCATCAGCAAAGCAATATATTAGATTTTTAGTTTTTCCAAATAATTCGTTGATATATAATAAAAAGAGGGTTGGAGGCAATATGGATTCTTGGGGAACACCGCCGTTGATGGTGAAAGTATTCGAGAGTTATCCATCGAGGGTCACTTGCAGAGAACGTTCTTTCAGGAAGCTGAGGAGTATACACAGAAATAACCGACAAGCCATAGCATCGAAGTTTGGCCAGAAAAGCCTCATGCCACACATGGTCAATGGCCTTGCGTTATTCCAAATATGGGTGACATACGATAGAAGGTCTCCTGTCGATCTCTGTTTCCGAAAGCTTTATTATTTTTCGCTCAAGATGTTGAAGCCTTCGAAATATTTGAGAATATGGTGGTTTACGACTTTCTTCAAGATTTTTTACATAACTTATAGCAATTCGACTAGTCTATAGTTATTTGGAAGATTTTTCTTGCCTTTTTTGTGAATAGGCTGAACGCAGGCATTCTTCCAACAAGAATGAAAAGCCCCTTTCTTGCAAGACAACAATGAGGGACCAAGATTAGATCTTTGTGGAACTCTGCTAGCGGTTGAGTACATATTTGAAGAGAAGTCGTGATAGTATACATATTGAAGAGGTTTGCTCAGATAAGATTCCAAAAGTGGATAGTAGATTTTATTGAAATCCATGCGAGAAAGTTTACAAATGAATAACTCATGGCTGATTCTATAAAATGCTTTATTGAAGTCTGAGTACTCCACATCGACTTTCCCTCTATGGTCTGGAAATTCACATATATATTGATCAAAAACAGCTAGATTCGCAATTGTGGATCTAGAATTCATTACACCATGCTGATGATCAGATATTATAAATATTTCGAGAGGACCGATAAATATCGCTATACAAGATTGTTGCAAGTTTAGCAAAGTTGTTGTGGATTGAGATACGTCTGTGATTGTTTATTTCATTTCGATCTTGAGCGTTGTATATTGGACAAACATTTGTAGTTTTACAATTTTCAGGAAAAACAGGCGTTTCTAAAATAAGGTTGAGAAGAATTTGTAGGCAACGTAGAAAAACAACGTTATTTTTTTCGATACCAGGAGTAAGCGTTGTTGAAGATGAAGATATAACAATGAAAATCAGCCCCGAGATTTGGTGAAGATGAAATATGCATCTATAAATTATCATTATCATATTATGACTGAATAACTACATGAAAGTTTGAACAACATACACAAGCATCATATTTAGTAAAAAGTTTCTCAGGAATAGTTTTGGAAATCGAACCAGGCAATAATGAGTTATAATCAATTTCATAGTCTTCTTGAGAATCTGACCTCATCCGAATGAATGTTCGAAATGTCCAAATCCCGAAGATAATGAAATCTATTCACAAATTCATTTCATATATTCTGGAATGTTTCCAGAGTAACTTGATCGATTGAATAACTGTCATTTGGATCAATCCTCGAGTAGTGTTTTTGGATCAATGGTCAATAATTGTAATGGTCAATGAATAAATAGGATCATTCCTGAGAAGAATTCACTGCCAATCACATTGTGGGATCATCAACTTCAAAAAAATTCTCTAGCGAAAGTTCGTGTCTGAATATCAGATCTATGATGAAATTTTCCAGGCAAAATCAAATCATTTTAAATTGATGTGACATTCAAGCAAGATGGAATATCACCTAATTGAAATTTAAACCCACTGCACATGTGAACCGTTAAGCAAAAAAATGTAATGCCAAACTGAAAATGTTGTATACGCCTAAAGTGAATTGAAACTCGAATAATAAATAATAAGACAACTAATTGAAATATATTTATTGTTGTTGAATGAACATAACTATTATTAATGAATATTACTGAAATTTTTTTCCCAAAACCAAACCGTTTTTTCAACACCTTGACAGGTGTTTGGATGACCAAGTGATCATCTTCAAAAGGAAGATTAAACTAATCATAATATCCCTATTATACTATAGATACCTGTCTCCTTGAGTGTTTTGAATACATTTTACAATTCGCCTAATCTACTTATCTTAAATTCATTTTACAATATATCTTTATGTGATAATCGGGTAAATATAATGATTGAAATATTATAAGTTAAATAAAATCAATTTTACATGTTACTTTATCTACTAGTCTCACATAAATTTACAATTTGTCCTTATATTATAGTAAGGTGAATCTAATAATTATTATATCATATGCTATATAAAATTATTTTCACAAATTGGCTTATCTACTAGACTTAAATTAATTTCCTCATGGACATAATTGTCCTCATGCTATAGTTAGATGAATCTAACAATTAAAATATTATAAGCTATATGAAATTCATTTTCACAATATTGCCGTTTCTATTTGTCTCAAATTAATTTCTCAGTGTGTCCTTATGTAATGCCAGGTAAATCGAATAAATCAAATATTATTTCACCAAGCTATATAGTATACTATTAGTTATTGGTTCACCATCGTTATTCATAATATTATTATGTTTACTTATTTCTCATAGGCATCTAGTTGCCTGTTGTTGTTAACTTGTCTAACTAATCCTAATAAACTGTAATCTATGGATAGATTTTGTTGCAAAATATGATGGACGACTGCTGATTTTCCAGGTCATTTATATTTTAAGTGTGTTCCTTATATCTTATTTTAATAGACCTTTTTGTTTGTTCATTTGATTTCGTTAATTACAGACTTCCAAGTTCTCGATTTTGTCTTTTGGACTTCCTAAAAGGTTCTGTAGTGTATGACTTGTTTTGGGAACCACCTTCATATCTAGTTCCTTGAAAATATTTCTAACGTTCTTCGTGTATTGGTGGTATGGAACTGAGATATATTTATCTTGGTTTTTGTCCTCTCAAAAAGTCGTGATTTGGTTCATTCTTAACTCAAACTTCTTCCTTATTATATAATCTACAATACGCTTCGAAAAACCGTCAATGGCTGCTATTTCCTGTATGGTAGGTTTTTTTTTGTAAAATTGTAAAATCATTGTAAAATCAATTCAAGACATTTAGATAAGGCACTCAAGACGCTGGTACCTAAAACAGGTGTCTATAGTATCAATAGGGATATAATAATAATATAATAATAATATGTTTATTATCTTATACACTGATATACATTACATAGAGTGCTATCGAAAATAATTAAGATAATTACAGAAGCCATAGAAATCTATAGCTTATTCGTGATAAGGATACATTATAATTAACTGTATAAATACTTAATCTAACATTGCAAAATAACAAATGATCAACTAATCAACAAACTTATTAACAAAGACATTAGTTTCAGAAAGAATACATAGTTATCTTCGTCTGCTCAACAAATTCTTAAGTTAAATTGCTATTCGAAATAGTTTGTTTAATAAAAAAAGAAAAAAACCTCTTTCGGTATTCAGAATGAATTTCTTTACTTCTCTTTCGAACATGTGAGAAATGTGGATATTTTAAATTTTTTCTGGTAATATTTGGTATGAGCGTGGTCCGAGATATGTTGCATTTCTTCGTCCTATGGTTTTGCCACATCGTAGTGTATTTAAAGAGTTTCCCTTTTTCCTAATATTGTAGAAGTGTGATGATTGGTTCTATTTTGATGTTTCCTTTTTCTTACATTACTGAGTATGCTCATACAAAAAAGTTGTCGAATATCACATACATTTGCTTCTTTAAATAAGGCAGCAGTTGGATAAGTTTTTTTTTATTAGATACAGTTTTCAGTATCCATTTTGTATGACATTTAGATTCCTAAAATAACAATCATTCACTCCAGTAATATTTATTACTACACCAAAGGTTCCAAACAGTGCATCACAAATACATCATTATCAATATTCATTTTTACATAGATTTATATAACTTTGAACATATATTTCACTGTTAAGTTTCAGCTTGACCCCATAATGTTCCAGAAAGAAAAACTGCTTGATTCATGTGATTTTGCTTGATTCAATAGATCAGTATTGTTTTTGATAGATCGCTATTCTGTTGATATTTGTATTTCATGTATTTTCGGTCATATAGTTTTCCGTCCACAGCTCACGTCTATTTGAGTTTGTTGAAAATTCTGAGGAATGTATCAAACTTTCAGAAACAAACTCCCAAATTCAGATCATCGAATAAAGAGAATCCAGAACTTCCTTCCTCGAGTATGCTCTCGATACACCCCAAACCGGATTTTCCCCACTCGGATCATCAGGACCGTAAATCATCAACGGAAGCCGTCGTATCCGTAAATCAAGAATCAGCAACAGTTTCCTTTCCGAAGAAGTTAAAGCCCCATCCGAACTGCAAACGTTCTTATTAACCGGATAATTTGTAACGGAGCCACCCGGAGCCAATGGGGTGCTATAATAAGTGCAATGGTCCATTACGGCTGCATTCTCTCCCGCCGCAACTTTTTCCGGCGTATATTTTCGAAGCAGTCATGATTTAGGGACGGCTCCGGTAATAAGCTGGGGCAGGGAAGATTTATGCCTCGATGTCGACGAAGCGGTGTTATTCTCTAGTATATTCCCGATTTTGCTGCCAAATTGAAGACGATTTCTCCCTGAAACTAGCTCTGCTTCCGTATACTTATGACGGCTCATGTTTTATGCGGCGTCTGGCATCGGTCTCCTCCAATCCACACCGTGCATGAAACATTTCGGTAGTTGGCTTTGAACGGTATGACTTTCACGAGACAGATGCGGGTATCTCCGAATTAGGACACATTAGCCACAGTCTACTCGTATGTCAGGATGATGGAAATGCAGGAAGTGAGTTGAAGAGGAATTGGGGCAGTTGAAGCAATGAAGTCATTCTCGCAAGGAATCCATTACAAGGCCTGTTAAAAAAATAAGGCTACGAGCTACGTACATTCGATTATCAATTTGTCATTTTCTTATGGTAGTAGGGGAGAGGAGGGTATTTGTACGCATCTAAGCAATATTCGTCATAAATCAAATATTTTTATCGTAAAAACTGCAGATTTGCCATAGTCGTTCATTCATATGTTTCCTTCAACATAGCCACATAAAATTTTATACACAATAAGGGGTTGGTATAAAATGTGTGGTTTGCGTACCATTACACTTCATGGCGGTTAATGATACGCATTGTGTCGGGAAATGATACGCAAATGAAAACTCTTTGGAAAAGTAAAATTTTTTGTAGTTGGAACTTAATAAAAACGAAAACTTAAAACATATTTAACAAAAATATCAAACTCATTTGAGAAACTTAATTAAAATTTAGTATCAAGTTCCCTTTTCGTTAAGGATTTTTTACTGCAAAAACCGCATTCATAGTCAGTGGCAGAGTCCTGCCCACTGCATTCAGCATGTACCCATTTCCCCCAGATAACACATCTATACCAAATTTCCCTATCTTTTCCGAAATCTTCATATAACAAGCATTGATCCTTCTCGTTTGAATCCACATACATGCCATCCAGTTCATCATCATCAACAACATTTTTCACATCAATTTCGTTGTCCTCGGAAGTATCAGAATCTACTTCCATATTTTTTTATTCATTATTTTTTTGCGTTATGACACTTTTGCTTTGATTTACCCTTTCCTTTTTGAGCAAATTTTTTTCATTCCTTCTTTGTTGCTTCTCCTCAAAAATTAATTTCATTGATGTAGCTGTTGAAATTTCAGATTTTTCCTTGGTACATTTTCTAGTTTTTCCTTTTCTAGAATATGACGACAATTGTGAAAGTTCTGCAACGCTGACTTCGTCTTTTGCTAAAGCACTTATCACTTTTGAATTTCATTTAGAAAAAAAAGTTCAGAAAACTTGGGGTATAATTGGAACATTGGAAATTGACGGACAGGGATCAGACTGATTTGTGGAGTCCAAATCACCAGACACAGTAAGCAAATATTGACTAGCAGCTTCAAAATTCTCTCTGGTAAATTCGTCTGGACTGAATGGGTGGATTCCAGATGAGTTGAAACCTGATATCGCTTTTTCCATTGTCATAATTTCAACATACGCATTTTTAAAGATTTCTGCTGAATCTGGGAAAGTTATTTTCTCTTGCTTGCCAGTTTGCAAAAAAATATCGCGCTCCTTAGTGAAAGCGCATTTGAATGGGCCGAAAAACGAAGTATCGAGAGGTTATTGGCGGTGGGAGGTATGACAACATGTCAATTCCATTATCTCTGCAATAGTTATAAGTCGAAATGGATATATGGCTATAACAGTTGTCGATCACCAGGAGAACAGGTAACCACTGAGGAAAACATTTTTCGTGGTCCATTTTTCGTCAATGTGGGAGACATTCGTTTTCGAGGAAATATTAGGAGGAATGGAATAAAGCACTCATTGCGCAAATGGCAGTTAGCTTCTTTCTACGTTTCCAAGATATTTTCTATCCAAATTGTTTTACGCCTTTTGGTCCCAGTTGCTTAGTTGGCTTCTAAATAGTTGAAATCCCAGTCTCGTCAACATTGAAGATTCTGCTTGGACCAACTTAAAATTTTTCTAAAAAGGATGCAAAATTGAAAAAAAATTGTTTTAACGGATTCTTCATTGAAAGCAATAATTCCACTTGTTCTTTCAGGTTTTCTTAGGCTAATTTGGGGTTTTTTCTCAAGAAATAATCGCAGCCAATCCTTACCTGCTTCTTGGCGAGTTTTATTAAAATCATGTCGTATGCCATTGGCTTCTGCATATTGAAACGTGAGTTTTCGTAACTCTACCGGAGTCAATCCATGAAACAATTTAGCTAGTTTAAAGACGTTATTTGCCATTTGAGTTTCAACCCCAACAGAGAAAATAGAGGGTCTTTCTAGTCTTGGGCTTAATCTGTTGTTGTTCTTTCTATGAGCTCTCAGTGTTGCCTCGTGAATGTTGAATGATCTGGAAACCGCTCGAATTTTTCTACCAGAATCTATTGCCTCAAGAGCTTTCTGTAAGGTCTTCTCGGTCCAACCAGCGATACTTGTTTTTCTCACGTACTTGTTAGGCTTCTGAAACAACAATATGGGCAGCTGAAACACATATACTGATAGTTCGGTATTATGTGGATAATGGTACGCCAATGAAGGTAATCGTACGATTTACGCCATTTGTCTTAAGAGTTCTTCGAACAAATTATTGGTCGATATTGCCACGAAATATATACAGAATTTGGTTCAGTAGGGGGCAGTTCATTCATGAAATAAAATAGAGCAACTTTGAAATAAAAATGTAATACTTACCTTTACTTGAATCACGCACAAATGCATTTTTGTTACACAAAACTAAAAATGGTCTATATCTAACGAACAAAAGCGTAGAACTGAAATGTACCGCCCGCAATAGTTGTTGAAATACGTGTGTGCCACGATCCTATCCAATTAGCACCGACATTCAACGATTGCTTGGTCATATAGGGCAAGGCGTATCATTGCCCGCTACGTGTGATTCTATGAACGATGACAGGGAAACATTCCGAACAGCCCATTTTTTGCACTTGTACTTAATTACAGGTGAGAACAAGTTGAAGATTTTGTGTCAATCAGGGAGCAATTAGCAATAACAATATACTAGGAATTGATTATAAGAATTATGTAGGGTGATGATTCGTCTGAATGTTCACGAAAAACATTAAACTAGCCGACGCGAAAGGAGCGTTGAGAAAAAGAATTTTTTTCTTGTGTGAGAAAAGTTTTCAGTACATTGACTTCACGTAAGTGGTTTCAATTTCACTCATCAAATAATCAGTGTTGGGAAGGTAGAATTGAAAAAGGTGTTGATTGTTTCCTAATCTCGTTCAAAATTTGAAGATGATGTGAAAAATTAGATTTTCTAATTGATTTTTCATCTGTTTCAGATGCTGATACATGGTGATTATGGGTTGTTCAGCACATTTATAGAAGGTATTCTCTCGAAAGAATGGAACAGTATAGAAAAGAAAACTCTGGTCGCTTGCAGTAAAATACCCGTAGAATATTACTTTCGAGTTTGGAAAGAAGAAAACAAACCTAAACACTTTGAAATTATTTCAGAAAAAACGGTCGATTCATTATCATGCTACCAACTATGAAATTGACTGGTTACGGAGAGGTCAGAGAAGTGATGAAAACACTTCAGATTCAAACAGAAAGCATCGAAAGGTTGATCTGCCATTGAGAAGTCAACCCCTCCAGAAATTCTGGCAGTTTTGAAGTCTGCATTGAGGAGAGGAATAGAAAATATAATATTCTCCTCGCCAAATCTCGTGGTCTGTTAATACACATTTGTCTAACTCAAACTAGTGATCACCCAAAGACTCTACTGGACGTATTATCTGTTCAGTCCCAAACGATGTTCTACTACATAAAGCTGAATACTATGGACTAAGAAGATAATCTCTTACATGTCGTCCTACCCAATTGACATTAAACAATGAGTCTTCGACAATTTTATATAATACAGTACGTCTTCTTTCATGATCAGTGTTTCCAAAGGAAGTATTATTGGCCGCAAATATATCTAATCGACTTGTCTCAGTGTACATCATTTTCAATTCGAAAAATATTCCACACCTGTATACCTACGTCATTTTAGTAAACTTGATTTTTAATGTATAGTGTAATATGATGTAGCCTGTATTACATCAGTTCGGACCCCCATTGTCTAATATGATATAAATTGATTTGAAATCCCTGAAAAAATAAAAAGATTAACCGAAAATAATAATTCTACTAAACACAAGAAAACTGAAATTACAAGGAAATAACATACAAGCTACAACCAAAAAAATAGAAATTGAAATACTAATAAAAGCTAACAATTGAAAATGAAAAATAAAAATTAAAAGATTCCAAACCAAGTTACGTCAGGACGTTTCGATTGTTAGTTCTATCCACAATCGTCTTTTAGTAGGTCGTTTTTCGCTTGATAAGTGGTTTCCATATGTTACGTATCTCTACGCTAGCTTGACTAAATGCGTTGTTGGACAACATATACGCAGCTTCTTTGAATTTTCTGCTAAACCAGTGTTCCTCCTTGTGGATGATTTCAGCTTGAGCCCATTTGATGTTATGTTGATGAGTCCAAAAATGCTCTGATATTCCGAATTTGCTGGTTTCTCCTCGCTGTGTGTGTTTCTTGTAAAATATAAAATCTTAATAAGAATTTAGGTTGAATGATGTTTTTCAGCAAATCTAATTATTTGTTATTAAAATGAATGGATAGGATGAAAAGCAGACGAGAAAATGTAATTTTGACCAATTTGGGGCAAAAACTGAAACTATCAGATCCTCTATGTTGAAAAGTACTATTTTAGTGAAGAAAAATGTAAACATAGCCAATTTGCCTAAGGTTGTTGCACATGTAATAAAGTTGGTTTTAGAATAAATAAATGAGAAGCCTTCAATAGCGAGCATAAGTAATATATTTTTGTCAATTTAAAGAGTAACTTCAGATGTCTATATTGGAAAAAAATACTATACAGTTGATTTGACTGGAAATATATTTATAATTTGTATTATAAAATGATTTTCTCATAAATTAAAGTTGAGCAAATACACGAGAACTTTTTGCTGTTAGAAGATTTAGATAAACTGAAAACTCAAGTCCGGTTTCTGTGCTACAGATTCACAGTCTGCATAGTTTTTTTTTCAGTTCTAAGAGAATTTCGTAATCACGGCTGCGTTTGAAGTAACCATGACATATATGTGAGTACCGGGTACTAATAGGATACATTCAGTTGATTACGGTCATGAGACATTTGTTCATAATAAGATTGTTCAACGAGATTTTCCCGATTTCTAGCAAATGACGCGAATTCCACCAGATGTTGCCCAATTTGCCTTCAACAATTGTCAGAAATGTGTTAAATATGTTAAACAACGGTCTAATCAGAAAACAATAACAATACGATGGATTTAAATGCAGAAATTCATCGCCGCTTTTTGATGGGAATGAGTTTTTGAATGTGGTCCAGTTTCAGTAATTTGTTAAATGAATCCAAATCTCATTAACTGTCAACAGACGTAAGAAATGATATGAACTGTATGAAAGATTATATGAAAAGTGGATTAACTTCGTTCGCACCTTGATTGTGATGCAAATTTCCACATGATCAGTTCATGATATTCCTTCGGTGGAAATACTGTTAAGTTTGGTGTCACGATTTCATCATTTGATTAACAGATGATGGCAATTTTGGGTGGCATGCATATGGTTCGTGTTATTGTTATCAAATTTCATACGAATTATGTTCGAATATAAAGATGTAGATTTTCATTTTCAAAATCATATGTTTTCATCGCATTTTTCCAAAATTTTCAACAAGGGGTGTTCGCAAGGCATTTCTTAATGCCTACATATAGATTTTTGTGTGCCCGACGTATATTGCGAATGTTTTGCTCCAGCTCTAAAGAGCCATCAACTTGTGTCTTTGAAGTCACAGAAGTTACTCTATCATCCATGGATGCAAATATTTCTTCTTCAATGAAACGAACTTCTAACGGCAAACCTCGTCTCAAAAGAAATTTCGAACAACCTGTCGGCTTCAGAAATCTGGCCTACTGGCAGTGGCGCAAAAATCCAGTGCCGAAAACCGAACTAGGTTTGTTGAAACTAGCAACAGCTGCAAACTTGGTATAAATGAAAGCAAGGAACTTCACAATTAGGGATAAACTGACAGAATGGCTTAGACTTTCGGAACCTTCAAACGATCCATGGGAACTGAAACAACATAAAAGGAACTGCATACAAGTCAGCTGTGGCAATCAATAATAACAATTGAAAAATTTGAAACCTGCTAGAGATGGCGTCTTGCTGGATTCCATCCAGAAAAAAAAGAATCTGTTTTTCCGTTAATCAGCTGTCGCCCCCATACGAACGACAACTCTCTGAAGTTGTGAAAACTTGTGCGAGCTAAGGACTAACAAGGTATTACCTTTTAACGTGTGGTTCCTGACATGGTTGCAGAGTCATCCCAGCTTCAATCAGATAAATTCTCTCGAGAAAAATGTCTGGTCGAGGCGGGAATCGAACCCACGGCCTTCCTATCGTGAGTTGGGCGCAGTGCCACCGCGGCCAATTCCACAACTAGTCTAGTGATAGTCTGGAACATCGAATAACGGTTGGAGATTTGTCTCTATTTCACGGAAGGTATTCAAGTGACTTGGCACAGTTGATTCCACCAAGAGCGGTACGTATCAGAAATACGCGACGGACTGTGGCTGCTAATCGTTTTGAAGTTCAACTCAGTACACCTCAAACTTCACTATTGTTTTTGTTTTTCCAAATCTACAGCGATTCAAATCCAATATGAATCGCTACTTTTGCACAGGCACCATCTTAAGGATTTTCCTGACTTTAGGGATTGTGCTGAGGTTTTGTTAATGGATTTTCAGCTAATCCAATGGTATAGAACTTGGCGCAAATGTATCATCTGCAAATGAGTTAATGAACTAACAGTCTGTAAATAATTGAATATCATTCTATCAAAAAAGAGGTAGAACGGTGATCTTTCGTTGCTTGGCCTATTCTCCTTCCGAGTTCATGAACGAATAACAGAGACATAAACACCAAAAGTTTCAACCTTTACTGGATGGAACTGATAGTTGTTACCAAGATTTTGGTAATGTTTTCTTTTCAATTTTTTTCCAGACAACGCCAGACAAGTTCCAGCAGATTTCAAACTTCCGGCTAAATGGGAAGCCGCGACCCTGTCAACGCAAGTGAAGTCCCATACCACATGTTTACCGTATTTCCATGGTATGAGTACCATCTGGTCGT
>WOGP01006305.1:0-12481 GCA_015342065.1 Leptinotarsa undecemlineata | reverse complement strand
CTTGCTTTTGAGTTTATAGGTTTCTAACGAGCTGGGTTTTCACACAGCAAAAATGGTTTACTACGCTTTAATTGAATCCCAAATAAGACATGGAATACCATTTTGGGGAACATGCAGTGCAACCCTTCTTCATCTGTGTTGATATTACAGAAAAGGGCAGTAAAATATCTCTGTAAAGTCAAACCTAGGGAATCATGCAGAAATTATTTTACGGCCAATAAGATTTTAACCATTGTTGCACTGTTCATTCTAGAAACTATGTTTGCACAACTATAAAACGGAGTTTGACTTTGTCTCTTCTCCTTATGCTACTCGTAATAGCATATTTAATATCAACTTTACTCAACATTAATCAAGGATTCCATTTTTTATAATGGTTGAAAATTATTCAATCACTTACCTCTAGATATAAGGTCTCCAAATCTGACCAACGTACAATTCAAGAAAGCATTTAGAAATTTGCTAGCTAATAGACCCTATTATAGGTTGCAAGAGTATTTTAATGAATCATTTTAAAAGTGTATTCCATTTTATATTTATTTTTATTGTATTTGTACATGTGTTATTCAAACCTTTATTAATTGTCAGTTTTTATCTATACACCAATAGTTATGCTTATATTTATACCTACAAAGCTTTGTCGATGGGATACAAAATCTTCTGACAATAAAGTATATTTTGATTTAATTTGATTTAATGACGACCAAAATCAAACAATTTGAATGATAATAATGAAACTGTATTCACTAGCAAAGTTTCAAGATAATAGGCAAATTTTGAAGAGGTTCAAGATAATAAGCAAATTTTGAAGAGGTCAAACAGCGGAAGCAAACCTGGAAAATGCTGTCCAACTCTCAACAAGGAACATATCCTTGCAAATGTCATATATGTGAAGTCTTTAGTCATAAAAGGTCTGGGAGCAGAAAAACTAGAGACCAATACAATAAATCTGGAAGGGGTGCAAATTACACACACACACAAAGTTTATTGGTGAGAGGCATACATGTTGGAAGTGTTTTGCATGTTCAACGATTTACTGCTATCGAAATTAAGTGCTCAGAAACACTTGAAATGTTAACAGTGGCATACGGTGATTGTACTCCGAGTCAGAAAAATGTATATAAGTGATACAAGCTTTTCACAGAACGTCAAGAAGGTGTGTTGAAGCTCGTCCTTGACGCCCTTGCATATCAACAACCGATGAAAATGTTGAGAGGGAGGAACATTGTTATGGTGAATAATCAAATAACTATTAGAGAAGTTGCTGAGGATGTCGGCATATTGGTTGGCTCCTGTCATGTAATTTTGCCATACATTTTGGATGAAGTTTGTTTTAACATTGCTGAAATTTGACCAAAAACACGGTCGTATGAGCATCGCGCAGGATTTGTTGAATAACGTCAACGGCGATCCAGATTTGCCTCAAAGGTTAATAGCTGGTGATAAATCATGGGTATATGGTTATGACGTCAAAACCAATGTCCAATCGTCCCAATGGAAGAGCCCAGGAGAGCCAAGACCAAAGAAAGCACGCCAAGTTTGACCAAATAGCATATGGCAAACTGTTCTCTTCGATTACCATGGCGTAGTGCATCAGAAGTTCTTGTTACATGGTAGTACAGTCAATAAGGAGTACATTTAATTACATGGGATTACTTTTTAATGGATTTCAAAAATTATAACAAATTTTCATCAAAATGTTAAGTTGTTCGTTACTTCGTTTAATTTTTTGTCAATTTACATTGGATGCATAAATTGATGGCACATGTGTAATCGTTTATGGATTTACTTTTTTGTTTTGAACACTATAACCTCTCTATTTTTATTAATCTGTACTATTAAATTCATTATATTGTGAGAGTGTGACTTTACTCTGTTTCAATATTGCTGAGTATGACCTTTACAATACTAGAGCACTTTTATGAACGATTCAAAGAAAGTTCGTCTTACTGTGGGTAAGTTTATGAAAGGAAGCCTGATATCCTATTCCTTGAAGTTTATTTTCGTCCTTGGTTGCAACAACATGCATTTCTAGTGCGATGTCTGTGAATCTTATTTCGATATTCTCTTACCATTATTTATGATTAATTTTCTAGTAGCACCTATGATTCAAATTCACGAAAAGTATCAACTTTCGTTTGGTTGCAACAACATTTATTTCTAGTGCAATGTCTGTGAATCTTATTTTGATATTTTCTTACCATTATTTATGATTTATTTTCTAGTAGTTCCCAAGATTCAAATTCGCCAAAAGTATCGATCCAGGTGAACCACCGGCCAAATGGCGGCGTCACCACTCATATCACCACAAGTGCCTCTTCGACAACCCAGCAGAGGCCTCCAGAAGCTTTCCCTGCCTTGGGGAAAAGTGGAAAAGTAGCTCAACCACAGTGGGTTCAAGTGAAATCTAAAAAACAAGAACAGAAAAATTTAAAAGTTGCTCCAAATCCTCAGTTACCACCTAATTCTTTGGATCAGTTTCCAACACTATCGAAAAAGAACAGTTCAGGTTCGATGCCTTCATCCAGCAACTGGGTAAATTTGAATAGTGTTAATAATTCAGTTTTCAAAAAGAAAATCAGTTCATACTCTAAAAATAATGTAGGTTGTTCTGAATTGAAAGGTAATGGTTTAGGTAATGATCAAAAAACTGAAAGTAAGCAATCAATTCCAAAAGCAAAGCCACAAACTGTTGAGAAAAAACTGGTAGACCTCAGGATTACTGAAAACGGTGATTCAAAAAATAAAAACAAGAAAAAGAAAGCCAAAAGTAATCATGGGGAATCTTCTAAAGTATCTTCGAGCAATAAAGTTGATCATCAGTCTGATAGTAAATCCTGCTCAACAGGAAATGGTGATATTACCAATAACGGTGAATCTGCTTCAAAAAATGGACTAGTTAAGAAGCGTTCTGAATTGAAAATTGGTACTTTAACGAATACTGGTGATGCATCTATAATTTCAAACGACTTTCCATCTCTGGGAGATACAAAACCTCCTCCTGGATTCAGTATGAAACCACCACCAGGTTTGACAGCATGTTCATTCCCCAGTTTAGGTGCTGCAAACGATTTAACATTCACTTCCAGTAGTGGGCAGAGCTATTCCATAAAGCCATGCAATGACTACAGTCAACCATACAACTTTCAACTCAGAAATCAAAATCTAATAAAAAGGTTCATGAATGTTTTGAACAACGACGCAATAAAAGAATTCAAGACTTATTCGGATTTGTTTAGGAATGGATGTTATCCTACTATTAAATATTATGATCACTGCAAAGACGTCCTCGGTAGTTATTTTGATGAAATTTTTCCGGAACTTTTAGTTCTTCTTCCTGACATAGCAAAACAGCAGGAATTGTATAAGGTATATGATGGCAAGAATAAAAAAAACTTGATTGTTTGTGAAACTTGCAAGCAAATTATTTACAAAAAAGAACTTGCAGAGCACTACAACTTTCATATTTTAGATAACCAATTCCCAAGTCTCGGGAAAATTGAACAAATGAATAATGCTTGGAAAAAGTAAGAATACTTTGAGAGTCGAAAAACTGTAGGTTTAGGCAGAATCATTTTTTTATAATTATTATAATTTTAAACTGAAGGTCAATTTATGTCTATTTTCAAAGATGATGGTAATTTTACCACTATGTCATTTATGCGCAGTACATTTTGAACAGATCCCAGCTTTTTTATACATTGATTCCCTACAAAATACCACTCGGTACTTTTTCATGTATCAATTTTATTGTAATTGATGCCAAACTAAAGTAGTTTACTAATTCAACTTTGCGAGTTTTGAATTGAACTTCTCTAAATTCAAAATTTAAATGAATAACAACATTGAAAGTAAATTGTCTTATTGATTGTTGGTAATTAAAGAAAAAAAAATTTAAGTAAATTAAGTCACTTCAGTTATCATATATTATTGGGTATATATCATTTAAAAAATTAAAATACTGAGGTTTTTGCTTTTCAGTTATCAAATATTAGTAGGTGTATATCATTTAAAAAATTAAAATATTTTGGTTTCTGCTTTTGATGTATTTTTTAATCAAATTTCAATTGAAAGAGTCCTTACCAACCGATATCACAAGTATATTTTCGAAAATGATTGATTGCATTTGATATATTTATTTATGAAATATAAGAGCACTTGATGGTAAGTTAAATTGCTGTTGCTGTTCATATTAGTGATATTCAAATATATTCCTCTTGATTATTTGAAATTTGGCTGAATGTGATGTCGAAGGTCTATTGGTATTTCAATTATTTTTTTTTTTTTAGAATTCAGCAATTTCAATTCATTGTATTATTGTATTGGCTGAGGTACATTTGAAAACAATTGCTAATTAAGTGGTGTTTTTGTTAATAGATTATTTATTTTTATTTGCTTACATTAAACATAATTGCAATGTTATTGAGACTTCATTTACAGTTTTCTTATGTAACCTTTCAGTCTAACATACAATCAGGGGAAATATAGAATTTTGGATTTTTGTAAAAATTGTAAATAAAATTTTATGCATGTTATACTTTTATAACAAAAATTGTTCATATGTTGAGTATTTTCTAAATAAAATCAAGATTAATTTATTTCTTGTTCCTTGTTCCACTTCTAAATGAAAATATATGTTGGTAGAAGTTCAATGAGTAAGTAACATAGGTTTTAACATAGGCCAATTCCATCATATGACTTGAGATTGTTCAGTTGTCAATAAAAATAATATTGAATCATTATTCACTGTGAGTTCAATTTTTCAAGCTATGAGTGAAAAAATTTGATGGAATTAATTGAATAGAACTGGCCGGTAATTCATGAAAATCCATTTCAAATTTAGGAAAGAAAGATTTTGGCTTTCGACTTCTCTATCTTCATACAATAAATGTGGGAACCTTCTAAAGAAAGAAAAAAATTGATTGATTGATAATATTTTTATTGTTTGAAAATAAAATTCTTATTACAAACACGTCATAAATAAATATTAATATTAACATGAGAATAAGATGTGAAGTATAAAATGTAAGTGATTGAAATAAAATATAAACTGTATATAAATACATGTGCAAAGGTTACATGACAATAACTAGGACAACGAATAAAAATAGGTTTTTCACACACAGTACAGAGCATCTTCAAAATACTCTTGTAGGTTATAATACGTTTTATCACTTAATAGTTTTGTACATTTCTTTCTGAATATGATCTGTTTAAATCTGTTTAAAATCTGTTTTTCCGTTAATCAGTCTCTTTGATTTCATTTGATTTCAAAATGAATTTTATATAAAGATGTGTAGTTCATGCACAGAAATGACTTTCAGACACAAACTGGAAGAAAAAGCCCTCCTGAAACAGCTACTTTCATATAAACATTGAATTACACGCAAGAAAAACTACTTTTGAGTGAACACTGGATTACACGGTATAGTGTATACTATATTGTGTAGCACTCCTGTGAATGATATCTGATTCAACTCCATAATGAATGTTTAGGAGTACAAACTGAATAGGAAAACATGTTTTTTGAATAATTCAATGTTCATATAAAAGATGTTTCGAAAGTATTTTTTCTTTCACGTAATTCAATGTTTACATAAAACTATTTGTTTTGGAATGGCTTTTTTCCAGTTTGTGTCTGAAAGTTACTTCTTTGCATGAACCACACATTTTGAAATTAATTGCTTTCTTTCTTTCTTTGGGAGACTCCCAGATTTTTTTGTATACAAACGGAGAAGTAGAAAGCCAAAACCTTTCTATCTCAAAAATTATTCTCTCCTGAAAATATAAACCGTTCAATTTTATTAATATATATTTTCACAATAGAAGGTATTACAAAAACCGCGACACATCACTTTTAGTTGAGAAAGCTGGATATTGCAAAACAAGTTTCCTGATTTTTGTAAAACCTTTTATAGTGAAAATTCTACTGTAAACAGTTAGGTATTGAGAGAAGGTGTAAAAAATAACTTCTTTGGACTGTTTTTTATGGGAATTATGTGCTCTAAGCAAGCACAGTGAGCTTTCTGCATTTGTCCGGCTAAGATTTCTGCCTTAGTGCGACAAACCGGCATGATTTTGAGAGCAGAGAGGTCATCATTTTACCAAACACTCCAATAATTAAAACAACCATCTTGATAGAGTGGTCTGTGGAGTTCGAAGAGAAAATCTCTATATTCCATCCATTTTTACTTCTCTTTTCGGGAGATATTTGTCTCACCAGAAGCTGAAAACTACGACAAATATTGTCTTGCTGTGATGGTCGAGAACTGCACCAAGCTTATTAAGGTAAGCCTGAGGGTGGGGAAATTATTATTGTCATTGTTCTTTAATTTATATTTTGAATTCCTTACCTATTGATACTTTGGATTCATGTCGTATGATGAAGCTTATGTGTGTTGATGTTTATGTAATTTCCTGTACTAGAAAAAGGAGGAGATGTAGTGTATGACCCCGTATACTACATTCTTTTTAAAAATGTTTTTCCGTTAGTCAGCTGTCACACTCCTACAAACGACAACTCTCAGAAGCCGAAACTTGTGCGAGTTGAGGACTGACGAGGTCTTATCTTTTATCGTGTGATTCCTAGCACGGGATGGACGATAGGAAGTGAAAATCGATTGTCCGGCCTTGCGGTTTGAACCACCGGGTCACTTAGCGGTTGAGCAAACCACCCACGTCAATCCAACCAGCTACCGTCCCACATTAATAAAAAATCGATTACATAAACGAAAATGATTATCAATGACTAATAATTCAGTATATGCGAGATGTTTGTGAGATCGATACAATAGTGCCTAGTAAACAAAGTGTTTTATTTCTATTTAGCGGACTATAAATAAACAGCGAACGTTACACTTCGCATAAGATTGCTCCTCATACTTAAGTGTTCTAAGAATGTACAAGTTCTCCACCATTGCATCATGGAATTGATTAAAGAATGGGAACATTATTCTTCATTATAAATCAAGTGATCAAATGATTGCTGATTGTTTGACCAAAGCTGTTCTGAAGCAAAAGCATATTTTCTGTTCGAAAGGGATGGGCCTAGACTAAAAAAACAAGGTCAACGTTCTAGTAATTTTTTTTATGCGAAATTATGTTCTATTGATATTCATTACATTATATACTACAAATAGTTGGTAGTAGTTATATAGATTATATTTATTTTTGCCAAATATAAAAACCGAATAAAAGTTTTCTACAATCTGCATTCTACAATTAATTTAAATCATAGTCAGACTAATAAAAACTGTTTGAAAATACAAAACAATTTAAATTTTTTCATAATACAAAATTCAAAATGCCGAATTTTTAAATCTACCAAAAACATACACTTGGCGGTATCTGGTGGACAAATATATCGTTACATTACTTGCTTTGCAGAGAAGGCTCACCATTCACAGAATTGTTTACTATTCTGTGTCACAGTTGTTATAATTTTATTATTCGACACTTCTTAAGGACTATTTCAATTATTGCTATTGATCAGAAGGTGAAGATATGAAATAATTTTCTATTATTGAAAGTCCATCATTACTGAAGTCGATTGTGTTATTATTGGTGATTAATCATGCTTGTAGTCAAGTTTTTCTGAATATTCAATTGAAGTTTATATTAGAATTTGAATTTTTTGTGGAAAATGAGTCAGAGCTGATTTAAGTGTCCTAACAGAAATAATGGTTATGAATGTTATAAGTGTTTTTGAAATTTATGAGAACTGGAGATAACAATGTGAAAACAAAGTGAAAATTAGAAATGAAGATGAAATAATAAAGATAAATGATGAAAAAAATGTTCGAAAAGAATTTTTAATCAAACTACTTTACGACCTTTCAATTGTTTTTTTTTGAGGACAAAACACAAGCACTACAGGAAAATCCTGAAATTCTAGTTGGAGTAACCATGTATTTATTTATCATAAACATGCAATGTTTCTTTAAAATAATTCATCACTATCAGTAATACAAAATATCATTCTATTTTTTGACTCCTTATATTTTTTTATAATTCGATAACAAAATGTTTTATTCGATTGTTCTATTCCCAGATAGATTCCCTTGGCAACTCATGATCAGTCGGGGTAAATTGTTTGTTGCACCCGATAAGCCATTTGGCTAGGATATGTTTATCATTTGGAAATTTATGATCGGCGACACTCACGTTTCAAAGACGTACTGAGCAATTAGAAGGCATGTTGTTAAGATATAATCGTCTATCTATAGTCTATCTCTCAGATACTTGATTAGTTGTCCAAATGGTAAAATGTCGTTTCGACTTCTTGCCCTTCAGCGCCACCTGACGGCCTGCCGATGTGGGCCTCATTCTATGATCGGAGCGATTGGACATCATCTCGTCAATATGAAATGATCACACACGTACTAATTCTATACTATCTTTGTTTATTAATTTACTTTTTCATTCTCTCGCTCTGCCCTCTTTACTTGATGTATTTTCAGTTGTGCGGGAGTCTGAGTATTAGTTGGTGTTAGTGTAAGTCCGTCCTCTCAAAATAAATAAATAGATCACTGAAACATCAATCTATTGCAAACCCAGTTGAATGAAAAATATTACTACAGTTATATAGTGTAATTTAAGATTCTCCTTAGTGTTTGTGTGTGTATGTTGAACTAGAGAATTATTATTGTGATGAACTAGTAATTGAATGTTTGACTGCTCTCTATCACACCTAATTTTGTGGGTCCAGACGGTAAGTCCTTATTCGTATCTATCCACATTTCTTAAAATAAGGGATATTTGTTCATACTTTGCCAAATATATTAGTTTTTATTGTTCAGGAACAAAGAATCATTATAATGCAGCATCCCAAATAATATTAGAGAATTGACCCCTTCTGAAAAAATTGCATAGTAGCTGAATTGAAACTAAAAAAATCTTCGATGTTGTTTTTGTATGACTCTCATTCCCTTATTAGTAAATGGTAAGAATTTTCTCCTTACATACGTTTATATTTCAATTGAGAGAAGTCTCTATATCTCTGACAGCAATTAAAAAATCTGTATTATTTCTTGTTCGATTTTAAAATTTGCTAAAAGGACTGATTTAACAAAATTATATAGTCAACTGACTATATAGTTCCTTCAGATTGAAATTGTCATCTGATCTTTCTTATTTAACACTTTTCTTAGTAACTTTCGACTTCCTTGTGAATCTTACCAGTATTGAACCTGATCCTGAAGTTTTATCTCTGAATGGAAAAACGAATACTTACATATGCGCAAATGTAACTTTTCCTTATGCTCAAAAATAATGTTTTTATTATGAGGACCAAATCCGAAGTTTCCTTCTGAGTTTAGGTGTTTTTACTCACTGTAGTTTCTTAGTTTCATTGATCGAAAATGTCTTGAAATTTGATTTAACAAATTAACTACTGACTTTATAAGTGAGTAGTTCCTCCAGATTGAAATTGAGTCTCTCAAACTGAACATTTCAGATAGAAACTTTTGACTTACTTGTCTACTGGCCATCAATAATACAAAAATGTTCATTTCACCTGTGATGCACCCGTAAAATTCTATTTCCAAATGAAAGAACAAATACTCGTTACTTTAATACTTTAAAATAATGTTTATATGAGCACCAAATTAATAATTCAATTCCTCTAAGTTAGTGTTTCTTCCTCATTACAGTTTCCTAGTTTGCGTAATTCAAATTGTATCTAAATTTGTATCCTTGGTTAGGGATCCTGGGTCGTATGTGTAATTCCCAAATTTCGTAGTCCCTATTAAAAAAACCCTAAAAAAAATAAAAACTCCATTCAGATGACCATGACTTTTAATCTAGATGTATTTTTTTAATGCTGAGCAACTTTTCTAAATAACATGTCCCGAGATTTTTCAAAATAAGAGTACTTTAATTTTGTCTCAAAATCAAATATTTGAAGGCTTCTCTTATATTACGTGTGTTTTAGTGTATTTGGTTGGTGCATGTTTAGTTTTAGGGGATGCACAAACTTTTATCAGTAGCAACTTTTTGTCGGAAAACCTTTAATAAATAAGTTTCCCATATAAGTACTGCATACTTTGGGGATGACACTGTATAACAATAATATTTTTATTAGGAAACAAACATTTATAGGAGCTCTTGAAATTAAAATATAAGGGGGTCATATTTATATTTTTGAAGGTCACAGTGTCCTGATTACTCATATTTTATACAATATGGAATGTTATTACAACTGTTAAGCTGGCAGAATCACTTTGAATTATTACGCTATTTGCTCCTTTAATTTTTCTTAAAAAATATTTATGTATTTTTCAATTTCCATTTTGTCCTCTCCAAACTAGTCTCCCTCAGATATAATACAATTGTGCCAGCGGTTTTTCCAATCCTCCAAGCAGTTCTGCTATGCACTTTTTGGTATGTCTTTCTCTCAGTGTCGCAAAATTACACTATCTTGGGAACAGGAAAAAGTCGCGGGGGCCAAATCTGGTGAATACGGTGGCTGAGGTATGATTACCATGTTGTTTTTGGTAAAAAAATACGAACTAGCAATGACGAGTGAGCAGGTGCATTATCGTGATGCAAAAGGCACGATTTGTGTCTCCACAATACCGGACGTTTTCTTCGTATAATCATACTCCTTATTGACCGTACAACTATGTGGCAAGAACTTCTTTTGCAGTACGTCACTGTAATCAAACCTGGCGTGCTTTTTTTGGTCTTGGCTCTCCTGGACGCTTTCATAGGGACGATTGAACTTTAGTTTACCATGGTTATTCATGAATCGTTACCAGTTTAAGCAAATCTGGATCGCCGTTGATGCCATTCAACAATTCTTGAGCGATTCTCATGTGACTGTTTTTTTTTGACAAACATCAGCAATTTTGGGACGTACTTTGCTGCCACACGCTTCATGCCCACACGCTTCATGGCATAAGTCAACCGATATGCCGACTTTCTCAGCAACTTCTCTAATGCTGATTCAACGATTTTACATAACGATTTCCTTAATTTTCATTGGTTGTTGATGTGCTGGGGCGTTCAGGGCGAGCATCGTCATTCACGTCTTCTCGACCGCTTGTGAAAAGATTGTAACCACTTGCATACATTTTTCTGGCTCAGAGTACAATCACCGTATGCCACTATCAACATTTCTAGTGTTTTGAACACTTAATATACATTTTTAACCAAAATTTGAAACAAATTCTTTGATCCATTTTTTTTCGATAGCAGAAAATCGCTGCAAAAAACTTCTGACTTTTGTGCCTCTCACCAACAAACTAAGTATGCTAAACAGCAGAAACGGTGAACATAGGTTCGAGACTTGAAAAAATTGAAAAATTGCTTATCGAATGTACATAGGCCGCGAAACTTGAACGTCCACCTCACTCCACGTATATTCTCTTTAGGCCATCATTTTATTTTAATTTTACTCTAATTATGTAGTTTTTCCGGAATGTATTGCTCCTCATATTTGGATCTATAACTTGGAGAGTCAAGAGCTGTTGCACTAGATATTTCTAAGGACTTTGATTGTGAGTGGCATGATGGTTTCCTGGGCAAACTTCGATACTATGGCTTATCGAATCATTTTTAGGTATGGCTCTCCAGCTTCCTGAAAGATTCTCAGCACGTTGCCGTCAATGGATATCTCTCGAATACTTTTACCATCAATGTTGGTGTTCCCCAGATATCCATATTGTCTCCAACACTCTTTTTATTGTATATCAATGAAAAAAACAAGAGTCCAAAGTATTGCAAGGAACATCAAATCATACTGAAGAGTAGTAAAGGAACTGTTAGAAATAGTTCTGAAGAATTCGTGGGGCTCCGAGAAAAAGATCAGATAGTTGCTTATTTACAGGAGGTGGGCATTTTCAGCATATGTTTTATATATTTTCTTACTCGAGCTTACTTACTTAAACTGTTTACATTTCGTCGTCATGCCTCTTAGACTAACAGGACATGGCTGTATAATTGGGGCTGTGACAAATAACTTATCTGTTATAGAATATTGTAATGAATCTGAAGCCGGCCCTGACCGTTATCTCACCAAACATATGACTCACCGCGAGAGGAATGCGATCTATGAACCGCAACGAAAAGAATAGATTAGTACCGAAACCGCTAGATGTCTCTAGAATGTTCGTCACCAATATAAAAGGTCGGGTCCTCGCTCAGATAGGGAGTATGTAGCTAGAAAGTGAATCGTGCGTTCAAAGAAAGGTTAACAAATAGTGAAGATAAATTAAGCGTTAGTTGCTAAGTGGTGTATATAAATTAGTTGTGTTAATGGCATATTGTTAAAAATAAATTTGTTTAATTCATTACAATATTCTTATCATTTTGAAAAATCTTTCCTATTTTACTTTTACGATTCTTCTAGCACATTGAAAATCTATGCTTTAAAAACTGTGACAGTGAATGAGAATGAAAAAAATTGTGAATAGGATAAAATACTTAGTTATGTACCAAGGCTGTTGAGAGTTTAAGGCATGAAGACGGAGATTTTACAGAC
>WOGP01006304.1:0-12482 GCA_015342065.1 Leptinotarsa undecemlineata | reverse complement strand
TTTTTATTTTTACATTTTTACATTTATATACTTATTTACTTCATTTTGTGCTTGTATCATATACAATTTTTAAACTACCTACTCCTTTTCGGTAATTTCAATTGTAAATTACATTTATATTATAGATTATTGACTTGTCATAGCACTAAGGTGTAATACTTGACCAATAAAAAATCTAATCTAATCTAATCTAATCTAATATAATCTAAATCTAATCTAATCTAATCTATCTATATAAATATATTCTATCCAATCCATCACATCCTATCCTATTCTATCCTATCCTATCCTGGTATCTGTAGATTAGGGGGAGTGGGTGTAGACTCACAGCACATGTAACCCGTTGCAGCCTATCCTATTCTATCTCATCCTATCATATCCTATCTCATCCTATCATATCCTATCCTATCCTATCCCATCCTATCCTATCCCATCCTAGCCTATCCCATCCTAGCCTATCCCATCCTATCCTATTACTACCTATCCTATCCTATCTTATTTCACCCTACTCTACTCTCTTTTATTCTGCTGTATTTTCTTGTCGTATCCTACCTCATCCCATCTTATTCTTTTCACATATAGTCAGTGGGCATACCTGTAGGCTGGCTATAAATCAAATCAAAAAGGAACAATTCCTTCAGGACAGTCTCAACTCCCTACACTGTAGGTTAATGGACTGACACCTATCAAAAAACAACTATTCTCCTATCCCATTATATTCTATAATATGTTTCATCTTGTTCGTGTTGCCGATCTCCCCGTTTTTGATCGCCACACTTGTAAGTCTTGTTTTATCTTTATATTTATTTGCCTGTCTATCTATCTAAATATATATTCGAATATTCATGTAGCTGTTTGTCATATATGAGTATTTATCGATCTATCTATTAATCTATCTGAAGTAGTTGTAGTCAAGAACTTCATTCAACTGCAGTACTGTACTTAATCAGCTGTTCATAACTCTAAAAAAAACCTCTGTAATAAACGAAGAGGCCTATTCCCCTTTCAGATATTTTTTTACAAATTTATGGAAAAATGACAAATTATAAAAATACCAGTGAGTAATTGGATTGATTTTCGATTTATCACGTGAATTTGACATGTTCAATCTCATGTTCCAGAGAAAATAAATGAATTGGGTAAACATGATAATGGGTTGGTTCATTTTTGGAAGGACGAAAAATTATCATTAAAATAAAATATCTAGTGCACTTATCATTGATTCAGGTATCCTCCAAGGCAGTGTTTTAGTCCCTCGATTTGTTACTACGTACTTAGACAATTCGATAGTTGGTGTGAATAAACCGTATGATAGATAATATTTCTAAAACTACTGCCATATATTTTCGGTAAAATCTTAGTGAAACAGCGAACTTCCATGCCAATTCAACATCATTTCAGCAGAGCTGCTGATTCCTTGGAACAGTAATCCATAGAAACCTCGAATGAAATGAATATTACACTACTCTTTATTGAAAAATCTTATGAGTTTTTTTAAAGATCTTTTAATACACATATTTCACAACAAAAACCTCCACTTGCAAAAATCAAAATTTCACAATTATGCTACCCGCTGTAAGAATGATTTCAGATTGGAATTTGGTGAATATATATATAAGTAGTCCCCAACCAAGCCGGAATGACATTTATCAACAATCTGTCTTTTGAATTGAACACCATAGGAAACATACATTATTTCAAATTCAATCTCAAGTCATTTCTCATTGCAAATGCAGTTCAAAGCAAAAAAATAAACAACTGATATGTATATAAGGTGTTTATTAAACATGCGGCAAAAAATCAAGCGGCTGATCCTTAGACTATTTAGCCTTTGATGATTTTTGATTGGGCCTATTGTTTCTAAGATAGGGGGCAAAAAAAATTTCGACGATAACAATTTTGGTAATTTCAAAATTATCAACGTATCCGAAATAAAAGTATAGCTTACTACACTGGACCTACCAAATAATAAAAATCTAATAATTACGTTTGTACCTATCAACAACATTCCGATAACTAAAAACGACTGCAGACATTCAATTTGGATAGTATATCTCGTATTTGACCATTTGTATGTGTCGAATAGATTGAAACTGATTGATGTTGTGTATTTGACGTGCATTTTCTGTTTTAAATATTTAAAGTCTCATTAGTGAATCCTCCATCACGAATCGTTTTAGTAACGCAGAGATGGCAGACATGCATTTCATTTATGGAATTGCTGATGGCAACTCATTGGAAGCTAGGCGGTTGTACAGTGAACGATTTCCTGATCATAATGTACCTAATAGAAAAACTTTCCAAAATAAACATCAACGACTTCGTGAAACAGTAGCATTGAAGCGAAATGGAGGACCAGGAAGGCCAATGACAGTGAGAACTGTAGGAGTAGAAGAGAATGTGCTAGCCAGGATGAAAGATGATCCAGAACCTCTACCCGAAAAATTGCAAATACTTTAAATGTGAGTAACTGGATGACTTGGAACATTCTTAGAGGCTACTTGTTGTATCCATCCCTCAACTACTGATGCTTATTGTTTTTCACCGATGAAGCCAGTTTCTCAAGAAATGCTATGAGGACGTTCCACAATAACCATATTTGGGCTGAAGAAAATACACATGAGGTGCTTAAAGATCGCTTGTGCACCAGCTCGTTTTAGCATATTGGCTCGAGAGTTTTTAACAGCAACATACGTAGATCGCTGGATTGGGCGACGTGGAACTCACTCACGGCCTGTTCGTTCGCCGGACTTGAACCCCCTGGATTATTTTCTATGGAGCCACCTGAAGTCAACAGTTTATACTACTCCAGTGGAAGATGTGGAAGATTTGAGAAATCGGATAATTGCTGGGTGTAACGCAATCAGAGACGATCCTGGTTTTTTTTAAAGAGTTCGGTAGTTGATGAGGAGAAGATTGGATTCTTGCAAACAAAGCGCTCTATCAATAATCATCAAAGGAATAGTCTCTTGAATGTTTGTTACATGTTTAATTAACACCCTGTATACTGATCATCGTTGTTTGGTTTTTGATTAATAAAAATATCTTTATATCTATGTACTTACCTGTTTGCCTAAGCATTTCTTCAAATGGGATGATTTTCTATTCTCTTCCTCATTTGAGAAATCAACGCTTTTGAAAGGTGTGGTAGAAAAGCTTTCTATATTAAAAATATAATATTTTTGTATCTGCGAAATAAAGGAAACTAGTTTTTTTATTCAGGTCCCAGAGTCCATACGAATTTAAGGAAATTTTAGATTTTTACGAATTGTGCTCCTGTTGCAAGTGTTCATGCAATGATTCTCTTACATGCAGAGCGGAACTGGTAAAAAAAATTGGTGTTGTAGTGGCCTTCATGGCCACTCACAGTGGCCTCACCAGATGGCAGAATTTTCCACAAAACATCGAGAGTATCGATCATGAACCGTAAGTACACTCGTGTAGAGATTCATATGTGTAGAATTTTCATGCAAATCTGTTGACTAATATGACTAACTTAATTTGGGCTTGGAGCTTTTACAAATTCTATTGAAATATAAATTGCGGAGTACCATTTTTTTTTCGATTTTTTGCCTTTTCTGGGAACATTCACTATAGTAATGTGTTTTTTACACCATCAGAAAGAAGAGATTTCAACGAACAAAAAGCACACCGACTTTTTGAAAAAAACTGATATTTTTAAATGAGAATTTTCAATTGAAAATTAGGTTGCTTTTTTGATATTAAGTCAAAATAAGGTGGAAAAATAAATATTTCAAATCAAATAAATCATAGTGTATTTGGGACATTAAAAGGTAAATTGTATTCACAAAATTTCTATTTCTTTTTATTACTTACAACTTTGATTTTCAACTTTCTTCCATAGGACTTGTAGTTTTGCCGAGAATCGAAATAAACCATTTTTTTCTCTTAAAAACTCACCCTCTTCCACTTACAAGGAAGGCGTAGCAAGGCGTATCCAGCTTTGCAATTGCAAAAAAATACATCAATTTGTAGCTTAATAGTTGCTAATTAGTTGCCAAAACAACGATTTTGTTGCTCGTGCCGATCCCTAGAAATCGCAAATGATGCTATCGTAATATAAAGGTAGCAATAGGTATAAATTATATACTTTCCCTTTGATCTTCACCGAAGATTTAGTTGCTATTTAGTTGCTAAACCTTGGATATAGCGGTAACTAAATCTTCTGTAAAGATCAAAGGAAAAGTATATAATTAATTGAGTTACCTTGCTACCTTTATATCACGATAGCATTATTTGCGATTTCTAGGAATCGTCACGATCAACAAAATCGTTGTTTTGGCAACTAATTAGCAACTATTTATCTACAAATTTATGTAATTTTTTTGCAATTTCGATGGATTCGCCATGCTAGTCAGATAGGGCTCCCACTTCCCAAACTCAGATCGCCCATAATTAATTTTTTCTTTTTTTCTTCCATTTTTATCATATTCTCCTCCTTTTCTGATGAGTTTCATCCTACTATTATTTTTTTAAACCGATAGATAACTCCCACCTAGTGACTAAGTTAACATCAATGTGAAACTACGTGTGAATTTCATGAATTTCTCTTAATGTACGTATCTCAAACAAAGAAATTTTCGAAATACCGTGACATTTTTCTCTTGTGATATCAACAGCGATCGTGAGACAAAGAGTTTCATTTTCATATAAATTATTCATAGGTACCATTTTGTTTTTGTATTTTGTTTTGAAAAGTTGATTAGCCCTTTCTTTCTTAAGAGATAAATAAGGTTGATTGTTATCAACAGTCAGGAAAATCGTTTTTATTTCAACAGTTCGGACTTCCATTGTCTAATATAATACAATATGATTACTGAAAAAATATTAAAAACATTAACCGAAAATAACAATTTTATTTGAACAAAAAACTGAAATTACAAAAAAATAACATTCAACCAAACAACAACCAAAAAATAAAACTTGAAATATTAATAAATCTGAGAATTAAAAATTATTATTAACAAAAAATGAAAAATAAAAATAAAAATTGAAAGATTTCAAACCAAGTTATGTCACGACGTTTCGATTGTTAGTATCCACAATCGTCTTTGGGTGATAACTGGATTTATTCCTCCGAGATCCGACTATTTATAGGCCATTCGAGTGCTTTCACCTATCCCCTCTTCTCTCTCACCGCTTCATTGGTTTTAAGCGGGAGATGACCGTTTGGCGGGAGTTGGTCGGTTTGCGTTTGATAAGAGGTTTCCATATGTTACGTACGTATCTCTACGCTAGCTTGACTAAATGCGTTGTTGGACAAATTGCGTTGTTGAACGAATTGCTTTGTTGGACAAATTTTCATTATTTTTCTTTTTTTTGTTGATAATAACTTTTAATAATATTTAAATTTTTATTTTTTGGTTGTTGTTTGGTTATAGGTTATTTCTTCGTGATTTAAGTTTTTTTGTTCAAATAAAATTGTTATTTTCGGTTAATCTTTTAAATTTTTTTCAGGAATTTCAAATCATTTTATATTATATTAGACAATGGAAGTCCGAACTGATGATATACACCACGGAACATTGTCAACCACCTTCAAATATATGTGAAAATATGCATGTTACAATGTATGCAAATGATATCTCTGTACTTTTTTATTTAGAAAAAACCGCATCAGCTGTAGCTATTAGCGGCAAACATATAATATATATCTCAAATAGGCAGTTGTTTATATTACAGTTTAAATTAAATGTTACCTTCTGTAAGAAATTCAATAATATTGTTTGTATTGGTATTTTGGAAAATTTGTGCCTCTTCAGTCTTGAATAGAACCGGCCGATACTTGATGAAAATCCATATTGAAAAACTAATCAATACAGTTCATTGTATGATTTTCACTATAAGAAATTTACAAAAACCGCGACACGTGTTTCGCTATACAATAGCTTCTTCAAGCATAAACTAGCAGTTTATGCGGTTTTTGTAAAACCCTTATAGTAAAAATCATACAATTACCTGTATTGATTAGTTTTTTTTCCTGATCATTCTGATTGAATGCTTGGAACACGTTGTAATAAGCTAATCCGATTTTTGTAAACGTGAACATACATTGCATTTCTTTAATATCCCCCCCTACCCTTTATTTTTTGAACTCGTCGACTCAAAAAATTGAAATTTGGGATAATGAAATCAATGCATGAATAGTTTATTTTGAAGTGAAATTGACAGATGAATCTTTCAAGATGGCGACTGGGCGCGATCATTTTGAAGCTCCTGACGAATACTTCACACCCCTAGAATATGAAGTCAATATCATCACCTACTACGAAATGGCGAAACATTTAATAATTTCTTGAAAACAAACACATTATTATCGACATTTCTAGAAATATTTCTTTTTATCTGCCATATGACAATTCCAACAATCCGATAAGGTTTGATAAGTAATTTTTTGTTTATAAAAACGTCAAAATATGTCAGTACGATAATGAACATTATTGTTCAATTAGAATATTCTCATTTAGTTTAGGGTTTTACTAGTAGAAAGGTACCTTGGCAACAATCTCTAAAATGGTCAATTCTTGTTCATTGTATGAAAAAATTGAAGGGATTTTTATTTACGCTGCGAAGCGTAAGTAACTTTCACGAGACCAAAAGAATTTTCAATGAACGTTTCCCGAAACAACTATTTGAGGTAACTTGTAACCTAATTCACAACTACCGGGAGTGTACATAACAAAAAGCCCCCAGGTCATCCGTCCATTCCGGAAAAACAGCAAGTGCAAATAATGGGTGAGATGGTTGTAAATCCTGAACAGTCTACTTATTCCGTCGCGAATGTTTGTGACATGTCTCTTTATACTGTGTGGAAACTTTTGGAGAGGATTAGGTATCATCCATACAATGTTCAAATGGTACACCAATAAAAAAATAAAATTGGGTATGTGTTTCCGGAAAACACATACCCAATTCTATAAAATGTTATCGGTCAGTGCTTCACTAACAAACACCTGAGGAAGCTATCGTATAGTAAAAACCGTGTTTCGGTTTCGTGAACTGTTCAGTGAAAGTCTCACAAGAAAGTGTTATTTGAACGTGTTATGGATTTTTATCAATCATTGGCGAAAAATGAAACGATTATCCAGCAAAATGCTTTTACAAACTAGTACAGTAAATAAAACTGTTTTTCGGAGATTTGGAAAAAATTGACAAGTCAAATCACTATCAAACAGCAAAAAAGTTAACATTGATCCCCTTTTACTACTTCACAGATGCGTCACTGCCAAAGAGCGCTGCTTTCATCTTGTTATTCTCTCAAGGACTGTGATATACTTCGTAAGACTCCTTATTCAACATCGCAACTTCCTTTCCACACCCCAAGATATCTCGAGTCCTAATCGTTGTTGATATTATGTCATTTGCACTCGATTCTTGTCGAGAATATCGAGATAAGATGCAGGAGTGTGCCTCGAGAGTTAACCCTTATTATATCAGGAGAATCAGCTCCATGGAAGTTATTTGAAAAGGTATGCGCGCGCCCCTTATTATACCATCACTTGAGGGTAACGATGAATGAGGATATTTGGGTCGGTGGAATGCGGAATCAAACCCTGAGTCCTGAGGCAAATTCCATTCGAAGATAGTACGGTTGAGTGTGATAAGTTCCAAGTTGGGAGTAATTGATTCGAATAGAGTATGCCAAAGTAGGTTTCTATTTCTTTCTATTTTATTTCTGAATGGGTAAGAAGAGTTTAAATCATGTTCTTTGAACCTGAATGGAAATGCAGTGTGGTATTTTAAGTGTGGGACACATGGAAACATTTTCAGTTATCTACACAACAGAAATACTAATATTGCCAAAAGTTGATGCATATTCATATTCAATATACAGGATGTCCCTTATAAAAGTCCGCCGGCAAATATCTAAAAAATAAAAAAGAATATCCATATTTCGTGAAAGCAGATAATTTTTATGTCAAAGGGTCCTCTTATTTACGAAGAGAACCATCACTAAGCGTCAATTCATTAGGGCGTCGCGAAACCGACACCAATTTTTTTAAATGATAAATTAGTATTTTCAATTGGTTTTTGAATTCTGTATTGAATTCTGAATTCAGCCATATATCACACTTGTAGTTTTCCTTGAATACTGATGAAAGAACGCAGTTTTATTACGTATTATAAAGTCAAAATAAATGCAGTATGTATTTATCGATCTCAGAAGACCTATCAGACTTGAAGAAAATTGAAAAATGATTCAATTTTCAAATGCAGAATTCAAAAGAAGCAGTGAGAATATACGCTAATCGGTATCCTGACAGAACATTACCGTCAGACAAAAAATTCGCTGGCTTAGCCAAATCTTTGAAACGAAGTGGATGTTTTAATGAACGAAAGCGAAAAAACCAAAAACGGCTACTGATGAGTATCACAGTGTTGCAGTGCTAGGTCAAATGGTGTTGGAACCATATAGTTCTACCAGACAAGTAACAATGTATTGTAACCTTTCGAAATCCTCAATACAGCGTTTTTTGTCAAAAAACAAATTCCATCCATATAAAACACATTTTGTTCAATGACTAAATCCAGGTAATAATCTTCATGTTTCATTTTCAATAACTAAAATATATTTCCATATTCAGAAGATGCTGATAGAAGATTGAACTTCATTGCATGGTTGTCCACCAGTATTCATGATGATCAGTTTCTGAAAAAAATATTATGGAGTGATGAAAGCCGTTTCCATAACAACGGTATAATAAACAAACATAATTGTCACTATTGGTCTGACGTGAATCCTCATTGGGTGCAAGAAACGAGATTTCAGTCTGTGTGGTGCGGAATCATTGATGGTTATTTGATAGGACCTCATTTTTGGTTTTTTTACAGCATATGTTGCCGAATCCCTTGGAGAACAAACTTGACTGAATATGTGGTTTCAACAATATTTACCCAATATTTGGATGAACTCTTAATGAGAAATGGATTGGAAATAAGGGTCAAATACCATGGCCTGTTCGAAGTCCAGATATTACTCCTCTAGATTTCTTTCAGTGGGGATATATCAAAGACTTAGTTTATATGCGACGTCCACAAAATGTAGAGGATTTGGAAAATAGTATCACAAATGTTTGTGCTTCCATAACGAGAGAGACGCTCTCAGCTGTCACGAATCGGGAATTACTAAAAATATGCAATATGTGTACTCTACGTAAATGGAGGCAGTTCGAACACTTACTAAAATTATTCTTGATGTCACTTATTGATTTCGTTATCATCATGTTAGTCGAGTTATGGATGAAGTAACATATTTTTTGGTAATTTGAAACATTTATTTTAATTTGAACAGAAATACGCAACTAGATAAAATTGAACAGACTCGTATTATTGCATTCATTTTGAATTATTCATGGCCCTCTTTATAATACGCAATAAAACTACCTTTTTTCATCTGTATTCAAGGAAAACTACTAGTGTGCTTTATGGCTGAATTCCGAATTTAATGCAGAATCCAAAAACGAATCGGAAAATCTAGGTTACAATTTAAAAAAATTGGTGTCGGTGTCGCGACGCCCTAATGGATGACGTCTACTGCTGGATCTTTTCGCAAATAAGAGGACCCTTTGACATCAAAATCAACTGCCTTCATGAAATAGCGATATTTTCTCTCATTTTACAGATATTTGCCCGCGGAGTTTTATACACGCCCTGTATATATGGGATACATGGTAGATACGAGTCATGGAAAGAATTGGATTACTCTTTGAAAACACATCATTAGAACGGTTTTCAAACCCACCAAAATAAACACAACAGAGTGAATCGCTTCTTCACTTGATATTATCCAGAGGTACTGAATCGGGGAAAAGTGATTTTTGAAAGCTAGAAAGCGAAAGCTAGAAAGATTCTTTATCAAAAATTTTATTCCGTTAATTGTCAGAATTGTTAATTTCCTAAAATTATACAAAGCTCACATTCTGCCATATATGAAAAATTTGATTCTTTTTAACAGGAAAATTTCAATATGAACAGTTTTTGAATGATCACAAAACGTGAGAATATTTCTATCGAGCCCGAATGCCTTAGAAGGGATGACTAAGTGGGAGAGATTGCTTTCCACTTCCGTTAACAGCTTGACCGGCAGCTACCGCATTCGCTTGGGCCTGCTTAGCAGAATCAAGAGCCTTCCTAGCTGAAGCTTCCGTCTCTTGCAGTTCCCCAGTTGCACCCTGTATTAAACTGAGAAGTCGATCCACTCTCTGTTTCGCTGTAACAATCATTGAATGCTGAGCCGCGTTGCTGTTGGCTGCTTCGCTAGCTGCTTGGTTGGCGTGTTGGGCTCCTGCTTGGGCGGCAGCTAAGGCAGCTGTTAATGTTGCTAGCTGAGCTTGAGATTGACGAGCGGTGTTACGAGCAGCTTGAGAAGTAGCTTCAGATTGCTGGTACAGCGCTAGTTCACCTTGGAGTTGTTGCTGAGCTTCGGTGAGCTGGCGTTTGAGGTTTCCAACTATGGCTTGCTTGCCTACCACAGCTGCTTGGGCGGCTTGAGCAGCCTGAAATGAAGTAGTATCATTCGAATTGCGCCCTGCACTTCAGTTTTGAATATGAGAAAGGTGAGGATGACACTTGAAGTTGAACTTACCCTTACTGGTGGTGCAAAAGGTTGTATGTGGAAATTGAACACTTCACGAAAGACCATAGAAACTGATTATATTGGTACATTATATATTAATCAATATAAAGAAAACTATGAAAAATAATCAATTATGCTTGCTTTTGCATCAACAGAAGATGGGATTCAGAACATTATAAGGATCTCATAACAGTAGTAATAAAAAAGTTCATATGACCATCCAAAAGTAAGGTATTCAAAGATTGGATAGAGAATAAATATATATTACAGGTCGTGACAAATTTTTTTTAATACAAATCTCACCCCTAGAGCAGCACCTGCTAAGGTGCTCTTGATTCCGAAAGCTGCTTGACTGCCAGCAGTTTGTTGGGTTTGTACTGCTCGATCTGCTTGTACTGCCGAATTATGGGCGATACTTCCCAGTTCTGCTCCGCTGCTGTGAACTACGTCACTGGAGGTGGGGTTGAGTAAACCAGTACCATGATGACCAGTATCGATTTTGTTATCGAAAGAATTACTGGCTTCTACCTTCTGTTCTTGACGTTTTGGATGGTATTCTTTGACACGATTTGAAGAACAAACTGTAACTAAATTGAAAATTGATTGTTAAATTGGTATATATCAGGTTTTTCATGCAGAAGACAGAATTATATTGTCATATTCTTTTCATACCCATACATCTCCATATTTCAAAAGAGTAATATCGGAGAAAATGATGCGGTTTCGCATGTCTGATAAGATGAAAATCTGTTGCACTACTGAAAAAGTGATCTGACCTATTTTATTCTAGATATAAGAAGTGAGGAGTTGAAAAGACTGAATAAAATGGTAAATCAAAGTCCAGTTTGATAATCCAGCTTATCATAACTATATCCTGATTGCTCATCATTAGGATAGTTTGAAGAAAGTGAACTGATCTGTTTTACAACTGCGGACACGTTACCATCTATTGAAATTTTTCATTCCAGATATCAGAGTGAATATCACTTTGTGATATTATTAAGGATACTCCAACAAAATGGATGTTGACGTATTGTTGGCATAACAAACTTGTAATTGCGTTCAAATTATCGTCTTGAAAGTGTCCTCATGTTCATTGTATCTGACATTGCTATATTACAAAGTTTTCACGAACGACAATTATATGATGCTACGAAGGGCTTCAACTCTGGAAATAATGGACTTTTCTTGCAGATTCTGAATGTCCACCCCAAAATACGTGAGGAAACCCAACCGTTTTTTCAAAAATGGAGGGCGCAGTGAATATTTTGAAAATTTGACGAAAATAGAAAAATCACCAAACATGACAAAATGTGTACATCGCCTCGTTTAACTTCTGGAAATGCATCACTACTCGTTTCAACAAAGCTAGTTTACAGAATTCAGTCGTTGTCTTGCCCCCGAATGCAACAAATTTTATTCCTTGATGAGGATATAGAAGCGATTCCGGTAACCAGGTTCAATTCAATGCCACAAAAACTCGGGCATCGGTTTTCTCCAAGAAGATAACTGTCTCCGAAATGGATAAGATAATGTCAGGTTAGTTTGTTGGGAATTAAAATTGACACAAATATGTTCTGGCACAATCACGTCGCTGGATTTGCAAAGGCTGCTTCTCAAAAGCTTGGAACACTTTTCCGAACCAGAAAACTGTACACACCTTAACAATTTTTGATACTTTATAAAGCTCAGATCCGACCTTTTTTGGAGTATTGTTCTCCTGTATAGAGTTCCGCCCCCAAACATACCCTGAAGTTGATGGATTCCAGCAAGAAAAAATCCAGTCGCCGCCTGATTGGAGACACGAACATCACAAGCAACCTTGATAGCCTGGAACATCGAAGGATGATGCAGATTTGTCCCTCTTCTTTATATACTTTTCAAG
>WOGP01006303.1:0-12483 GCA_015342065.1 Leptinotarsa undecemlineata | reverse complement strand
TCACTCTTTATCTTCCGCTTCAAATTAATAGTTGAATGTAGTGTTCATCGAAACGGGGCGTGGTCAAACTTGACGTCACATCAGACGCCAGTGCTGGAGGATAAGCGAAATACATACGTGTACTGAAGCCGTAGAGAGAAAGTTGTGTTGTTTACTGCAGTGTATCAACTGCGTGAATATGTAACACGTGGTGTTTTCAAGCCAGTCAGCAAATTAAACAAAATCCGACGATGGCAACGATTCATAATCTCCAACTATACCGGTTGCCACCGCTGCATTAGCCTGAATGAGCCCATCACTTGCCAACGGCATTTGCAATGTTCGGCTTCATGATTGTAATCATGCAGCTAAATATATTCATTACAATTTTTTTATCACATGAAATGAATGTAATATTTTATTATTCACGTGACTTGTGAATTCATGAATTTTCATTTATTCGCTTAAATTTGTTATATGTCATCAATGTTACTTCGCAACTGTGGCCAATTTTGTTGGATGAAAATAAACCTATTGAGGTTTAAATCAGCAGAATACCTAGGCAACCCTTAATGAGTTGTGTCAGAATAGGTTCCAAGGGTGGTGCCTACCTGACTTCAGCAGGTAGATAGAATATGAGTGTATAAAATCTGGAAATAGAAAATATTTTTGATACAAGTTTTCATTTAGAACATAATCGAATCGAGAGGATTTGAGTTTTGAAGGTAATAAAAACTGTGCTAGAATGGTATTCGAGTTTAGAATTGTAATTTTATTGTGACCATTAGGTCAAGCTTACAAATTTAGAAATGTTAAGTGTCACTGTCAAAAGTTTTATCATTTCTGCAGTAATTACAGACTTTCTTTATTGTTATTACCGTTTTAGTCATCTCCCAAGTGTTCTCTCATTATATTTCATTCTTGTCCCTTCTCAGGTAAAACATTTGTCGAATACTACAAATTGACAGTGGTTAAACACAATGTGTACTCCAAGGATCGGTATTAAGTCCCGTTTCACTGATCATTAATACATTCACAATTTTTTCAATCATAAATCAAATTGTTTAAAAGTAATACATGAGTCGAGGCGTTTTCTGATTATGAATTCAAGAGTGGATTAACCAGCTAACAAAGATGAATAACATATCTCTCTACCCAATTTACAGTTCAGGTAAAGATCTGTCTTATTAGGAGTTGGCATTCACAAGATCTGAAAATAGATGTTACCAGGTGAGACTGAATGTATTCAAGGGGTTCGAAGTCTCGTAAAACTATCACATTGACCTCTGGTCTCTGGTCAATATCTCTATTCCCTATTTAGGTGAAGTTTCATATGATGTTTCAAATATTCTCAGTCGTTACTGTAATTATATTAATGTTTCATTTTTGCAGTAATTACAGAATTTCTTTATTGTTATTACCGTTTTAGTCATCTCCCAAGTGTTCTCTCATTATATTTCATTCTTGTCCCTTCTCAGGTAAAACAAAGTGTTAATACAGTTCTTGAATGCTACCAATTGACAGTGGTTACACAAGGATCGGTATTAGGTCTCATTTGACTTATCATTAATAGTTTACAATTTGTATATGGTGTTTCTCCGCTTGTCTGTTTGTGGATCTCTAGTTGTTCGATGTCATCTCGACCTTCTTGATATACTTTTGACGGCTGATTTTCCTTTCTCATTCAATTCATTTCGGATATTTTCTTTATAAGTCGTTTTCATGTACCGGTTGATGATTTTGAGTTTAATGAGTGGGTATAAAGGCTTCAAGCCGCCCATAGTTCAATTATTCAGAAATATGGTACAAATTTGTTCTTTTTTCTTCTATATAAAAATATGTCTTCATTATTAATATGTCATTGTCCCTATTTGTTTCATTAGTAATATGAATGAATTTTCTTTTCTCCGTTATAAAATAAAATATTTTGTTCACCATGTAAGTATTTTATACTGCATTGTATTAACTATTGTTACGTTGTTCTTCTTTCATTGTACAATTTTAAATATACAGTACATACATGTACTGTATGATGGTTTTACCGCTCTAACATGTGATGGTGACATTAAATTGTGGAGACGACTTTGAGTTTTTATTCTTCGCAAATCTATATCATATTGGATTAGGTAAAACAAACCGTTTACATGCTTGTTAATTAGATCATTAGCAAATGTATATCAAAGGGACATTCAATAAATACGAAGGATCGGTCTTGGATCTCGATTATCTTCTCATTAATATTTGACTATTCTTTCTTTCACAAACGATATCATTCAAAATTATCGATCGAGTGATAATAGTAATTAATGATTTTTTCTGTGAATAATTAACATAAAATCGTTTATTGTTCCAGAACTGTGCCATGATGGGTTTGCAGGCGACTACAGGAGTAGCAGCGGGCGGAAAGAGAAAGTTTGAGATGTTGGCGACGGCGCCGACGGATGCTTCGACGCCGGCGAAGAACGGCCGCTGGGAAGCCGTCGACGACTGCATAGCTAGGTTGCAGGCGGTAGCGGTGCCGGCGACGGCGGACGCCTGGCGAGCACCGACGCCCTCGCTGGCCGCCACCCTGCTCACCGACGACGATTTCGACGAAGACGAGTTCGAAGACGAGCTTTCGGACGAGGAGAAGTGTGCAGGAGTAACGCCGCCTGAGCCAGCTAGATTCACCCAGCAGCCGTACAATAGGTAACTTGATATTTGCAGTTAACAGTTGAAGATATAATGTGTCACTGGTTACCAGTTGTTATTTTACGGCTGAGGTATAATTCATCTCCCGATGCCGCCAACTTGGTTGGTGCTCATCAAAAAGTGTGTTGCAGTTCTGTTCTATGGGAGTACCTATTGTTTGCTTCGGATTATGTACTATGAACTTCGTAAAGTAATATACTACGGTCCTCATAAAGGAATCAACTTGTTTATTTATCGAAATAGACACATTGGTGCTTGGGAGAAGTTGAACGGAATCTACAATTTTTTGTTTTACATTCTATTGTCCATTAAAAATTTTACACAGTTTTGGAGTTCTACGTAACTTAGATTCCGTTACTTTTTTAGTAGAATTGGAAAATAGAATAATCTATGGATTATTTTTTGTTGTTTTAAAAAAAGGAACAGAACAGTTTGGTTGTAATTGTTATAATTCAGAAAATCATTTTGCTTGAAATTCGAAAAATTCATATTTTCTCTCAGAAAGGTGAAAACAATCGAAATTTTTCATTAAATCAATAACTTACACTACAATAAATAAAGGTCGTAGTAAATCTTCTCCATAAGTCTATAGTTTAGGAACTAGTTGCGAAATTCTAAAAATCTAGCAATGAACTTGAATATTTTCTCAGCTTAGAAGTATTCATATTGGCGGTATCCAATTTTAGTTGAACACAATCATACGGAATTGAATTAATTGAAACTATTATCCGGTTTATATTCAGTCTTAGTATTCACATAATTGATAACCAATGATAGTTTCAACAATTTTGAAGTAAAATACTGAAACGACTATTCGGTTTAGATTCAATCCTATGATTATTATGTGAAAAAGGACCAATTTCACGATTATCATTATCAAGCTCTTCAATTTCTACGTACTGCTTGTGTTAACCGAAACGATTCATTCACCACGTCCTTCTGTACTTCATTTGACCGAACACTATCGTGACGTAATTTTTTTATTTATCATGAAAAATGTTCTTTTAATCATTTTGATTTACCGAATTTGTGGCTAGTGGTTACTCTGATTAAAGATATGCGCACATGTTCGATGACATGATTTTAATAACTGGAAAATGAGTCCTTGAAACAGTGTTAAACAGTGTATTACTTTACCAGAATACTATTATGATATTTGGTGTTTTACTAGTTCCACCTAGCGGCAATAGTTTCCATAATATAGACGCAACAATTTCTTCTTCTTTTTATTGTTTTTTAGCGTCGGCTACTAGCGCTCACCGGCCATTTTTTTTCGGCTTGGTTTCTTGTGTGTATTAATCCGTCTTTCCCTTGTTTCAGGTTTCAAACCCAAACAGACTATTGGCAGTACTACCAACCAGCGCAGCAGCAGACCATCCGATGCGAAGAAAACGGAAAGTCCTACCTTGAACTAGGAGCTTCTCCACCGGTTCGGACGCGCTGTTGCGACGGAAGGACGCGGTGGTGCCATGTCCCCTGTTTTCGGCAAAGACGTTTGGCGGTCCTGAACCTCTCCATGTGCAAGCTGGCAAGGTACAGGCAGTGTTCGGACCCTTCCTTGCGCAGATCAGTATTGATATGCAACACCTTGAGGAGGCTAGAGCGGGAGATGGAGGCCGAACCTCAGGAGCCATGTTTTCCGAGTTTACCACCCCTGGCACCGATTACGGTACCGGAAGCCACCACTACCACCCCCGCCAGTTACGAGCAGAGCTTGAGGGACATGAACTGTTCGGGAAGGGCGACGCCTTTTCCCTCGAATCCCCCTGATACGGATTCAGGACTGGGCGACGACGAGACGACGAGGCCTATCAACTGGGGATCTGTTCTCAGCCTCACCAGCCAGACGGATTTGGAGTCTCTGAACAATAACGAATTGTACGCTGAATTGGGGCTCAGCAGTAGTGAAAGCATGGAGTGGAAAGAACCCGTTCGGACTGAAAACGAGTGGGATGGTTTCATGCATGTGTTGGTGGGGGGCACGTAGCATTAAGTCGCTCCGTAAGTTCGATAGGTCAGCCAGAGATGAACTCTAGGCCGAAACTTCTGGATAGATGGAATTTTTTACTTGAGGTGAAAATGATATTTTGCTGATAGTATTTATTGAATCAGCCACATAATTTCCTTTTATTGTTGTTAACTCTTACTAAGACCTTTATTGGATAAAATAATATCATAGCGAACAAGTTCCAAACGTTGGAAGAAGGAAAGACGTTTCTTTCAAATATTATTCGATATGTAGGTCTTGAAACTTTTTTGTTTTCAAACTAATAAGTACATCCTACTTTACTCATGATTCCACCTCAACCTAGCTATCTGATTTATTGTTTCTTCTTCGATTTAAAACTAATTTTATTATCAGATTTTACTTTGCTACTGAAAAATGAATCATTATAAAGAAAGTTCGTAAATTCGATCGTCAAACTGATATATAAAATAAATAACAAACATAAATAAAAACTGTACGTCTAGAGTGAAACAACCAACAACAAATTCAAAGGGTCGTCATTTTTACACATGAAAGTCATTTGTCGAGTGAATTGTTGAAGTTATTGAATATTTCATCAGAGGATGCACTAAAGAAATCAGTTGAGTAGAAAGAAAAACTATTTTCAAATCACTAAACATACTAATGAAATATTATATTCGACCTAGAAGGCAATTATCCCCATTTTCAACCATAGAACTAACACGCAGTGTTTTAGTTCCGTGTTTTCAACATGAAGCAACCTCACAGAACACAGTCAAGTGTCATGGATTTGTCCACAATGTCTATAAAAATTTGACATTCATTTATAAAAATGACAGCTCTTATATCTACTTTTATTATCAACTCTGCACCATACAAAATTTTTACGGGGTTTTAACTTGAGATATTTTATGACCGAGTATAGAACATGTTATTTCATTCTGAAATCAAGACTTTAATAACATAGCAAGAGGTTTTTTATTTTTGATTTCTTCGACTATTTCTTCCTTATCAAGGTGCTAATATATCATCTGCCTAAATGAGTTACAGTTCCTACTAATTTTTCTTCAAATGCATAAGATTTTAAGGTGTAACTTATAAAAATAATTTTGACCAGGGATATACCAATTTTACCTAGATCAATGTAAAACATGAAAATGGAGAATGAACAGAGTAACTGCATCTTGGTTTGTTTGAAGGTGGTTGACAATGTTTCATGGTGAATTTTATTAGTTTGGACTTCCATTCTCTAATATGATATGATTTTACTACATCTTGTTTACTTTTTGAAATATTCATGTAAAATTCCATTTCAAGATTTGATGATGCCTCCTACATTTGCAGTCCAGTCCCATCAACCATATAATGTAGTTGAATGAATTCATCAGATAAGTTATCAGTTTGACCATCGAATTTAGAAAAGTTTTGACTAGAACACATCGAGTGCTGCAAAATTTGCAATATCTGATTTAAGAAACCGTGATAATTTACCCAGCTAAAACATTAACATAGGAAGTAATTAGTTAGTGGCGGTTTCAGTTGTTCAAAAGTATGCATACTTCCACATTTTTTCATTCTATCCAAATATTTCTGCTTTCGAGCTAAACTTTCGTCTGGCCTAGTTACTCAGGTTGTGATTCACTTAGTGTAGGAAGCGTACATAAAAAAGACATTTTGTGCATGTGACAATTTGCAGCTATGTATTCGTTACAATTGTCTTGAATATTTTCATATTTTCGGTCGTTGGACTCGTACTTAGTGTGAACGGCCAAAGAGAATGAACATACACTAGTTTTCTGATCTCTTACGCTCAATTTGTCAAACATTGCATAGTACATGATAGAAAGAAAATATGTTTCATCAAATGAAACCAGTTTTGCAATAAACCATATTGTAAGAGAGTTTTGTCTAAATTGATTTTGGAAAACTATGCTATGAAGCTCAATTGCATTATTATTTTGAATGGATTTAGTTTAGTGTTATTGACCCGTTTTGGGCATTCCTTTGTAAATATTATTTTGTAGATAAGGTATAGAGTTGTGCATATTGTATATAAGAGAAAATTATTCTAATTAGGCATATATTTGTATATACTTAATATATATGTTATTACATACGTTTTAAAGATGTGTGAATACAATTTTATTGAAACTGGCAATATATGGTTCTACAAAAATCAAGTGAACTCCCTAGCTGCATTTCTTTGAAGTTTTTATAGACTTTCGTGTATTCAAGAGATGAAGTTAATTTTTAACTAATCCTTACTTTGTTCCTTTTAGCTTGAGATGTTTTTTTACTCGTTACCGTTCAAAAAACACGTGTTCAAAGGACTATGCATCAAATAAATGAACTGTTAAGCAGATGAAGTTAGAGAGCTTGACGTATTGAAAACAACAAATTTCAAGAGAAAATATTGAAAATCAGTGTCACTTTTTCGGGTTTGAATACCGTCGATTTCTGGAATTTCTTCCCGACGTTTCTCTGACGCAAGTGGCTAGTTTCTTCAGAGGTTTCTACGTTTTCAGTAATCTCCAATATTGGAAATCATTTCCTCTCTTTCTTTAAAAGTGTTTTTCAATTTTCCGCTTGCAGAACTTATTGAAATGAATTGAAGCAATACATTAGGCTTATTTTGACATATTCAGAGTTATTAAAAAAAATATCTCGGACATATTAGTGCATCTCAATAACAGCAACGAAATAAATTTAGGTAATTTAGGAAATATTTCAAAATTGGCTAAGTTGGTGTGCAATTATTTTACTGAATTTTTAGATTTTTAGAGATTATAGAACAGTAAATAATATAAACTTTTCCTTAAACTATTTTTCATTCCGAGGTGTTTTTGAGTCAATATCTCGATTATTACTGATATGATAAGTGATAAAAGATAGCGATTGGAGTTATTGATAACCAACATTCAAAAAATCTACTTACGATTTCTACATAAGTGTTTTGTATGTTTACGTTTAAAAATGGAAATATTCATTCTCGACAGGGTTTTCAATATTTTTTCAAATCTGAATAGTCTTTTGAGCACAGAAGGATTTCCTTTTTATTTTTTATCAGCTGGGAGAGAGAGTCTAGTCCCCCTTTATACTGTTATTCAAGACGATATATGCCAGTATTAACAGCAGTTACTTAAAATTTTGAATGAAAATAAAACCGTCCTGAAATACTTCTTGAATAACAGTGAAATTGATTAATGTTTGTAGATGTATACCATGTTATTTAGGTAGTTAATCCTCTTTGAATGAAAGCCTGATTCAAATTTTCAACTTCGTTGGCCTAATTTGGAGAAAAATCGAAGCTGAATAAACAGAATAAATATTCAATAGGATTTTTATGAGGTTTCTGGATACTCCTGCACTTTTACTTGAATGGCAAATTTCATAACATCATTTGAAATACAAAACTTACCAGGCATCTTGGTGCAAAACAAAAAGTATTTGGTCGACAATTACTTTTAAATCAATAACATTTTTAGTCAGAACAATGGACCGTTACACATTAACCGTGAATAGTACTTCATTTTATATTTTTACAATTTTGTTGTCATTAGTTTTTACAAAATCTAGTCAAAATGACAGTTGTAACATCGCTAACATTCGAAAGGAATTTGGCAACACTGTAAAACTTATTCCTATTGAATATTTTGATTTTCTTCTTCTCTTAAGAAACATTTCAAATTCGAAACAAATACTATATAGGAGGGATAGGAGGGAAGTCTCAATGATAGTGATTCAATTTTATTTTGAGTGTTACTTCCTGACAATTCAACCATTTTTTTGAAAAACTAACTAATAATTTTGATTTTACCGTTTTCTTTTTTCCTGAAAGTGTAAAGGTCCGTTAATTTCACCGGACGCCAAATTTGACTCTCAAAAACCAAACATATTTCAAAAGACAAAAGTGAAGGAGTAAACTGTAAATTTGAATCTCTTGAATATTTTTAGCTGTCGGTTCTTGAAAGCATTTTGCAACTTTTCAACTGATTCAATGTATAATTTCTTGCCATAACATATTTTTTCAATCAAACACAAAAATCTGGTTGTGCTTTTTCTCAACTTTCCATCTTCATACATAGAGCAGAATACAGAGTATCGTATAAGTAAGAATTTTACTTGATGATTTTGAAGTACTTTTCTGAGATGATTGTTGATTTTTTTCTTTTATAATCTGCATACTCCGTCAATGTATTTTAATATATTTTGAATTTGTTATTTTGGCAACAAATAACAAAATATGGGCACAATTGAATACTGTTATATATGAGGATATTGAAATAAAAGATTGTTGTGGTACGAATATTATTAAGTTTATCTATCCCATCAAGAAAGTGAATTTTATAAAGAATCATAAGGCAATCAATATTATACTGTTTTTATATAAAAATTGCTGTGTCTAATTCTAAAAGAAGAAAAATATATTTGCACAGAAATTTTAAAATATTTTGATAAAAGTTGCAATAAGATGTTCGATTCATTATGTAAGGACCCTTGAAAGCTAACAAAAACCGTTACAACGACGAAGCCGTATAAGGAATAAAAATTTAGGTTACTAAAAGATTTTCAAGAGTCCAATATTATAATAGGAAAATTCATGTCGTCCCACATCGACGTAATGTCAATAATAAATTTTACGTACAACACTTGAATGTGTGCAAGTAACATGTGATATCATGTAATATGTTAGTGTTAAAAATAAATCGGTATATATACATATTACCTCATTTATTGTTTTATATTTTTATGTTTTAATATAATGAAATGAGTAAAAAATTGCCTTTGATTGCGACTCTAACAGGTAAGTAAAGTAGTGAACAGTTTAGTATATGTACGTTTTTTAGTCTTCGTGAAAAAAAAAGGAGCTCAAACTTCTCATTTCGAATTTTCAAACATTCTCAGTAACATTGAAGAAGAATATGCAATAATATCCATTGGCATAACTAGGATGGCAGTCTATGGGGGGCTGCAGCTTCCAGTAGTATAGATAGAATAGAATAACCTTCAGTAAGATGTGGGGGAGGATGAAATTGTTTTGATTTATTGATAGTTCTAAATCACATTATAATATTTTTTGCTAAACAATCATTCAAGGGCTATTCAAAAACCAACAACAAATTTGTTGAAATAGTTAACACTTCACCCCTCTAATCAATTGCCAGTTTGATAAACTGCTCCAGCTTAATCAGGATAAAATTTGGACATGATGAAAAACATACACACACAGACATTCAAATAAAATCACTGGATATCATATTCAGGTACTTCACCAGCGAATAGAACACCCCCACAGAATGTTTTTTTCAGACAGTTATATGTGTAGGGTAGGAGCTAATAGCTTCTTTTAATGAAACCATAAAAAGGACTCGGTATGAAACTAGTATAGTATGATATACAGTCATTCAGTTTATTTACGAAAAAAACTGACAATTTTGAAACCTTGTCTGCTAAGAAGAACTTGTTTTTTGCTAATTTATTACATAATTTGTTTCTAAATGTTTCTTCTTTTTAATTAATCTACTTCAGACTTCAATATATCAGTGAATACTGAGAAACAGGTTAGGTTAGGTTAGGTCCAAAGTGATTGGGTCTATTCGACCCTACACCGCAACCCGGAATGGTTTATTGCTAACACACTCGACCAAATTAACGAAGCCGTTTAATTTGTATGGTAAGAGTACGGTTCTGCCGAACTCTAAAGATGCGTATTCACCAAAAAAGCGAGCACTCGTGTATGTTTGCTCGACATATTGATGTCTCGTCCATACCAGAGCGAATATCTTCAAGTTCGTAGTCGTAGTTGATCCATCTACTTTGTGTGAGCACCTTTTGATGTACGACCTTCTTCTTGATCTTTTCTGAACGCGAACAAGCATACGTTCGCTAGCCCGTACACACCAGACAATTATTGATGCAGAATGCTCGTTCGCTCGTGCTCGCTTTTTTGGTAAATACGCACCTTAAACTAACCTGCTCATGGGGGTTTGTTCCTCCACCTGAGACAGATTTTGCGTACGCTCAAGAATTTGGTGCAAGGCGGTTTTTTCACAAGGTACCCCGCTCTTGAGGAGACGACTCAGTCGTTTCCTGGCTGCCCCACCAAACCTTTTTTTCAAGTTCAGTTATTCGTTCAGGAGTTGGAGAGTTAAGAAGCTCTCGCTCCTGATCTGAATATACAGGGAGGTCAGTTGGAGTCGTAAGCTCGACATCCATCTCCTCTGTAGACTCGCTTGCTCCTGATCTAAATTTACAGGGGGGTTAGTTGGAGTCGTAAGCTCGACATCCATCTCCTCCGTAGACTCAACGTCAGAAAGAATTTTTAAGTTTACTCCGTCAATAAAAGTTCCACGAGTAGCTAGGGAAAGAAGTTCAATCACGTCAGAGCCCCGCATTACCGTGACAAGGCACACACCTTAGGATTAAACCATCGTTGGGATGCCATTCAGTTAGGCAATAACAGAACCACAAATGATTCTGTCATTACCGTATCCAGCCGGGCTACTTGGAAGCAGGTATCAGATAGTCGTTTTGCTCAACCCCCACATCCCAATCCAACGGACTCGCCGAAAACAGCATGCACAGTGGTTCAAGCAGTGAAAAATGAACAAGGACTGCCAACTTTACACAAGTCGCTCAATTCCGTCAACATGGTGCTGATTGCCGAAGGTTTTACCAGTGAGAAAGATCGAAGTACTCTAAAAGATGGTGGTCGATTGGCGAGAGCTCTGGTGGGCGAGGCAGAACTTCGACGCCCAATTCGTTTAAATTACGTGATACGTGCGGTCGGACGTTGTCGTGGAACAAAATCGGATCTCATCTGATTTCCTCACAACAGGACTCTGCTGTGATGGTTTCGCCCGGTTGCAGAAATTTTAGTGAATCACACTAGCCGCTGACTGCCCTACAGTAACCATGGTCTTTTTTAGCGGGTTTATTCTCCTTTGGGAAGTGACTGAATGGCTCATCAGTGCCAAACGATCGTCCTGAACGTCTTCAGTGGTGAAAGAGTATCCATTTTTCATCACACGTGACGATTGGATCTAAAATAAAAATCGTTTTGGTTGCGCAAAAGCAAAGAATATACCTCGAAACGTAACAATTTCTGTCCAATCGTGGGGTACCCGCTTCTTGAGCTTTTTGACCTTTTCATTATGTCAAAAACCACGTGGAAACTGACACCTAGTTTTTTCGCTATCCCACGTACTATTTGGGATGGGTCAGTCTCCACGAGGGCTCTCTTCCTGGATTACTGTGAATCGACCATTTTGGGGCTCATCTTCGAGCCCAACTAGCAACTTTATATTTTATAACAAATCTCGGATTAACAAATTATAAAACTGTATTTCTCCAGGAAATATTTTCAAATTGTTTATAAATTAGCTATAAATAGGAAATTTGCACCGTTTTATAAAGCATTATAGTCTTTAAATCTAAAGAAATGAACTCTAAACGTTCAAGCCAGTGTCGAAAATAACTACACAGTAGGTTGAATGGACTGACGCCTATCAGAAAACAAATACTCCCCTGGCTAAATACCACGAAGGGTGTTGAAGTAGGGCAGGGGAGTAGTTGTTTTCTGCTAGGCGTCAGTCCAATCAACCTACTGTGTAGGTATATTCCAGACTGGCTTGAACGTTTGAAGTTCATTTCTTTAGATTTGTTTACTGCAAGTCTTCAAGCATAGCCCACTGACTAATAAGTAAATTGTGGTCTTTGATAATATTTTGTAACCCTTTTTGCAAACACAGTTTTATAAACATTCCGGCAGTTACTATAAAATTTTTCTAACGCTCTTGAAAAGCAGTTTCGCAAAGGATCTTATAAAATAATTGAAATACAAT
>WOGP01006302.1:0-12483 GCA_015342065.1 Leptinotarsa undecemlineata | reverse complement strand
TGGGCTCTCAGAATATATCCATGAATCTTTTATACAGGGTGTCATCTGACTTGGGCCACCCCATCTTTGAATTTTTAAATACGGACCTGTATTTTTTGTTGTAGTTTTCAGATCGTAGATGTTCACTTCATACTGAAAATTTTAATTCAATTTTATATTTCGGGATGTTTGGGTAATATTAGATATAATTGTGTGAATTATTCCATTTTAAATTACGACCCTGGAAATTGGTTGACTGAGTTGAATAAAAACATAATAGCAACTTCCACGTCTCCCTATGTATCGTAGAGTTTTTCGAGAATTTTTTTCATTTTTAGATACCTATTTATTTTTTTTCCATTGCTCTGAGTGGTTTCTACAATGAACTTCTAATAACAAAACCTTTTATGATTATTTGAAACATATCTACATCAAAAATATATTGTATGTGTAACATCCGAAATGAACACTATAATTGTAATGAAAATTGAAATGAAGTAATTTAAATAGGTACCCAAAAAATTTATCGGCGCAATAAATGTTCGAATTGGAGTCCTTCCATTTCGAAACATTTTTAAACTCGGTTTTTCATATAATTGATTGGCCTTAATACACTTATTTGCTGCATTGTTGCGAAATCATTAAAAAATCTTCAATCTCGAGTCTTCCACATTTTCTATCTCTCTACCAGCGTAAATCCTATTTTTCAATGTCCCCCATAGAAAATAGTCCAAACGAGTAAGATCTGGTGATCTACCAGACCATATTGTCCCATATTATTTGTCTCGAAATGGAAGGACTCCAATTCGGACATTAATTGCACAATTAATTTTTTTGTGTATACCTACCTACTTACTTCATTTCAATTTTTATTATAATTATAGTATTCGTTTCGGATGTTATTATTGCTACCTTTTTTTTTCGGCTCATCAAAACACATATGATATATTTTTGTTGTAGATATGTTTCAGATAATCATAAAAGGTTTTCTTATTCGAAGTTCATTGTAGAAAACGCTCAGAGCAATGGAAAAAATATTATTAGGTACCTAAAAATGAAAAAAAAATCTCGAAAAACTGTACGTTACATAGGATGACGTTAAAGTTGCTATTGTGGTTTTATTCAACTCATTCAACCGATTTCCAGGGTCGTAATTTGAAAGGTTATAATCCACACAATTATAATGGAATAATACCGAAAAATTTCGAAATATAAAATTGAATTTGATTTCTCAATATGTAGTGAACGTCTACGATCCAAAAACTACAACAAAAAATACAGGTCGGTATTTAAACATTCAAAGATGGGGGTGGCCCAAGTCAGATGACACCCTGTATAAAAAATTCATGGTAATATTTTGAGAGCCCACATCAAATGCCAATAGCAAAATGTGGACAGATTTTCAATAAGTCTGCGAATAAAGAAAAAATAGGCAAAAAAGTACTTAGGGATTTTTGGTTTTTCCTGTATATTTCCTGTAAGTCCGCATCAAATGGGATTTTATTTGTTCATCTCTTCAAGCATTTTTTGATATCTCCATTAGGTTGTGCTTTGAAAATGATGCCAAATGACATACATATTACCGATCAAGTAATTTTTCTTCCCTGTCAAATTTGTCATGTTTTCCAAAAAATGTTCATAAAAGAAGTTATTGCTCGAAATTTCTAAAATCGGTAAAAAAAAGATGATTGTTTTTTAATTTTTTTACAGTTTTTCGAAAATGTCACATTTGCCGATTTCTCAAATTTAGGTAAACCTCAACAAAGTTAGTGCTTTATGCCTAACTTATCTTTCCAACGCATTTTTGTTACCAATATTATTACCATTGTAATTTTTCGTAATTAGTAAATCAAAGTTGCGAAAGCTATTTCGCAAAAAGGAGAAATAAAGTGAAATATTTATCTGTTTTTAAAAACTGTATCAACTTTGCATCATTTTTGGAATCATTTTTTCTGGTGTTTTAAATTTTTGCGAAATAAGTTGTATTCAGAATTGCAATTGGTAATAAAATGCGTTAGAAAAATGTCAAATTTGACAGGGAAGACAAATCACTTGATCGGTCATATGCATTTCATTTGGCATCATTTTTAAAGCACAACCTAATGGAGATATCAAAAGTTTCTTGAAGAGATGAACAAAAAAAATCCCATTTGATGTGGACTTTATGGGTGACACTGTATATGGAAATCATATAAAAATAATAAAAAAAAAATATGGCTGAGAATGGAAAGCTTACTATATTTTTCAAAAAATATTTTTTAATTAAAGCTAAGAAAGCATACATCTTCCTGGTTACTCAAAAACTGTATTTTTCATTCATTTTATTTGAGAATGGATTTTGAAGACCTGAATATCCCCCATCAAAATACTACTTCACTTCACTATGGAAAAATTTGCCACAAATATATTTTCAAAAATCAAGTTTTTTCGGTTTCTCAAATTTTATAAACAATTTTTCCATAGAAATTGTTTTTTTGATATCTAGAAGGTGATTCAACAAAAACAATACTGCAGTTGAAAAAAAAATGTATCTCTATCTAATGTTAAGCTAATGTATTTTTGTAGTAAAAAAACGAAAATAAATGAAATTGTTTGACCAATCTTTTTCGTGAAATTTCAGTTTATGTCGAGCTATTTCCATACAGCTATATTTTTTGTTCTTTTGCCTTGCATTTTAACTTCAAGATTTTTCCTGTTTTCTTCGCGTTTTCCCTCTGAACGTAACGAAATTCTCACCTATCAATCTCTTCTCACAAACTTAGTATGCCTATAAATATCGGTAGCATAAGTGTGAAACCCAAAAGAAGAAATAACAATGAAGCCTTCTGCAATAAGCACCAGTTGAGTTCATAAAAAAAGTGAAACAATTCAAACGAAATGAAATTCATTTTACCAAATCTTGAACAATTATCTCTTTTATATTCAATTAGGTACTCTTGCATTCAAGTTTTTCAGAGGCGGTGGAGACATCTGGTGTAATAGACACCATTGAGGATACATATTCCATTTTTCCTGAAGAAGAGCCCGAATCAATTGTCGAAAGGTAGATATCGTAGCGTCCGCTGTCAACTGCCTAATAAACTAAAAATTTTTCATTATTTTTAATCATGGAAAGACAGTATCAGACCTCCAGTTAAACAGTTCTCCAATAAATTTTAGGAACTCAACCGAACGAACCTTTTGTTCCAAAATTAACCATACAGGGCTAACCAAGTTCTTGAAATAAAATCCCTCAGAATGTGACATTCCAGTGATTTTAATTGACCTCACAGTCTGGGTTTTCTATTCGTCATACCTCAGAAGATGAGAGGTAGTTTGTACACTTTATAATTGAACGAAGAATACACAATCCTGGAAGGTGTTGAATCATCCACCAAAGAGCCTAATATCATATTATATTCATAACACTTCAAACAACACTGTAATTAGGCTAGGGCGTCGTCTAATTTGAAACTCAACCCGGTGTTGATTAATCATGCGATGGGCATTCGACAATAACCTCTGAAATGCGTGGAATGCTCATATCTTATAATTTGGTAGAATGTAATGTATTCAGAACAATGCCTCGTTCAAAATAGACACCAACTGACGAACCACGGAGCTTATATGTTATGAAACATCCTACCGAAATATCGATGTTCATTTTGAAATATTATTCCGCCTCAGGTTTTCGATAGGTGAAGTACATATAAATATGGACGGAGGCGATCAGATTTTTCTTTTCACCTGATATATTGTAACACTTGGACTGAAAGATCCCAGGTATAAGAAAGAAAACGTGTTTTATTGTTCAAAATTGGCTTCATTCATCAATGTAATCTTCGTTAAAAACCACACAATTTTTCCAGCGCCGCTTTAATATTTCAACACCACTTTTGCCTCAAAATAAGCATCTGTTCCAGCAATAATTTCCTCATTCGAGTAAAATTTCTAATCGTTGATCTTTTTTTTGAGATCTGCGAGCAACCAGTAGTCACTGGAAGCCAAATCCGGCGACAACAGAAGTCCTGAAAGTAATAAGTGAACGCAAAAATCGTAAAGCACCTGGAAATGATAAACTAAAAAGCGAAACTCTAAAACTAATAGCCAAGTACATTGCAGGACCGATCACAACAATTTTCAACCAGGCCGTAGAGACAGGACACTTCCCAACATGCTTGAAACTTTCTTTAGTTACCCCCATTAATAAAGGCGGATCAAGAAATGAAGTAACAAATTACAGTCCTGTATTCCTAATGATGAATATTGGAAAGATACTAGAAAAATGAATGAAGAATAGGATACATTCCCTCATCAGAAAGTATCACAAAGTATCCGACTCACAACTTGCATTCCGAGAAGGAAAATCTACCCAAAACTCACTCACACAATTAACAGAAGGTATCTACAAAACCCTAGATTGAAGTCATATATCACTGATCGTGAACAGATATAAGACTTGAAATGCAGCGAAAGGACAATTGAATATGGGGTCCCACAAGGAATGGTTTTGGAACCGATACTATTCTGTTTATACGTGAACGGATTATTCTCAGGAGGGTTCTGTTGGAAAATAACTAATTTCGCAGATCACACAGCTATTGTTCATTCCGGAGAAACATGGCTCAATGTCAAAAGACAGGCAGACAATGACCTCGAACTAATGAAAATTGTTTTGAACGTAAACAGATATCACTGAACTTTAAAAAACATACTTTCTACCATGCTGTAACAACAGAATTGATATATTTCATTATTGGATGGGGTGGAGTGTTCAAAACCCACTTTTAGCCACAGAAAATTCATAAAACTAATGCTGATAAACCATCAAGATACAAAAGTGACGAATTATATAAAGAATCAGAAATATTCGATGTAAGGCAACTGTTTTTCAAAACCCTTACATTACATCAATATAAGGAAAAGGCAAAACTCAGCAGACCCAACCATACATATACTATGTTTTATGTTTTCTGGTGTTACGGCCTCATTTGGACGTCAGCTGCTTTCTGCAGTTAAAGTCCAAGCAGTAACTTGGGGATATGGTAATGATCATCAATTCATCACAGAGCACCACCCGTCAATCTGTGAGAAAAATAGTTGGAAGCGGAGCCCAAAAACAAAACATTCGCAATACAGTATCAACTCGTTATAGGTGTTATCAATGGTACTTGGTTAATCCAAGAAAGCAATGCTTGATTCAACTGGTCTTCAAGGATGAACCTGAGTAGGTAGTAAACTCAATTCACGAATATCAAAAATAAAAGAGGCTCTCCAAGAGGGTACGTTACGTAGTCAAGCTTACACAGTGACCCGAGGAACCTTTTACACGCGAAAGGAAGCACCTGAAAAGGCCGTAGCAGCTAATTATCATCCTAGAGAATAGAATTGCGGCAAACTGGATGACTAAAGAAGTAAAACAGGACATTATCGACTACTAAAATGAAAGGTGGGGGGACCTCTTTGAATCTTTTGAGCCTGTGGAGGATCAGCTCTAGTTGATCACCGGTAGGCTCAATGCGAAGGAGACTGCTCTCTCGCTCATTCACATAGAACGCGAAGTGTGCTTCTCCCCCGCCGATAAAGTGTTGGTCTTTCTCAACACGATGAAATTTCAGTTTCAGCTCATGATAACAATGATACTAACCACGATATTCTATTGGAAATCGCGTTCGCCGTATCCTTAAGAAAGATGACGATGGCCTCATCCGTTCAGCTTCTATGGAGGACCTGAAAGGATACATTGAAGCCACAAAGGCAGGTTGTTGACGAGACTCCAGGAAAACTGCGTTGGTATGCTATTGAGCATTACAAACAACTCACTGGTCCTCAGCTACTTTCCCAGAAGGTGGAAGCAGGTGTTCGTCATAGGAAGCACTCCCAGAGCATTTGCAGTGCTTATGCATTGGCCTGGAACATTGTTCTCACTTCAATATGAGTATTGTCTACTGTTACAATTGAGCAGTCAGATGATAATGCATAAACAAAATGCGTCATTTATACATCGAGTTATGCTTATACATCCGATGAAACTAAATCAGTTTCTCAATCACACTTACAGTAAATGCAGTGAATATGATCATGATAAATTTTTTTGATCAATAAAATCGATTGATTCGGTCATAGCCTTGTGTTCTGTGTAGGCAATGTTCATAGCTCTCCGAGCCACCTGGGGAGCATCATGGCTATTTGCATTTCACAGTTCGATAATATAATCTGAAAACGTTGACATTCAAATTTATACCAATTTAAAATGATAATGCTACTTTATTGTTAAAATCGAGGTAGAGAAAATCTAGTTTTTACTTCAATTTTGAGTTCTATCGTTATTTTATTCATAACACAATTAGAGAGTCACCAGCGTGTTACCAACACGTTGCAGAGGTTTTCTTGAAAGTGGGGATGATCCAAATCGCCTTGAAAACCAATTGATGTTGTTGATATAGTGTTACATTTCTCCATTAGATTTGACAACAATTGACTACACTGTTCAACTGAACTCAATTTTACTCCAGTGCTACACTGAGAATACAAAACAAACACTTTTGAAACTTCGGACTCATACTCAAATGTCTATCACCTTATTAGATCATTTCGTAATGCATTTCCAACTGGAACTCCTCGATTTACGTATTGGTAGTGTTCATATATGGAGATCGAAGTCTCTGGAAGCCGATAGGGAAGTCGCTGGAAGTATCTCGAGGCAACGCGAACGATTGGGAAAGTGAACTCAAGTTGAGCGCAATCTTGGCCACGTCACAATTGATTTACGGCGACCAGCGGCGGCTGGCGTTATTTTTTCAGGGGATGATTCACAACAATAGGTGGAAAAAATTCATCAACAGTTATTGGTATTCACGTTTCTATGGATGAAGAAACAGAATAACATAAGAAATACTGGAGGGACTACAACTGATCAATGGAAAAACAGATTTTTAACAGTATGGTGGTCCAAATTAACGTTGATATAAAAATCATCACTTGACTTTTGGTACATCCTTGGGTTAGAAATAATTGTGAAAGAAAAAATTGGTAAATTAATGAATGTAGCCGTTACTACGTAGTTTGAGAGCCTCATAAAAAAAAAACATAAAAAAGTAGTAAAACACCAGGAAATTTTCCATTAGTAATTTTAGTCTATTCAGTGTTGGAAGAAAATTATTTGGTAACTTTCTAGTAAATATTTATTCTCAAAAAAGTTGAAAATTTCGCCAGACTCTATCACTATCTGGGGTAAATATCCCCTTCATCTTCACCATAAATAATTTTTGTCTCTGACTGACTTTTGAACAGAAAATTATTTGTTCAGTCGGTTGATGGATGGAATTGAACCATTGTTTTCAGTTACCGGATGGATCTACGTCAAACATTACTAGTTGAAATGCATATTTGGAAATATTGAAATCCCAATCGATTCTTCTTCCTAGTAGCATTCATTTCACGAAAAAACTCCACTGATAAATTAACTCGACAGTGACACGATGCACTCAACCACCCCATCACGACGTTCCACAAACACTTTTTTTCCAATCCAATCGTTATTGGAAGGACATCAATTCTGTAAACGGTTTAATGCGTTCATTCAGCTCCGTTGGTCTATCCAACAAGTTCATTAACATGTCATCTGTCTGGAAAATTATACCGCAGCACTTTGCGGGCGAATGATAAAGTTCTGCACAAAAGGCGAGGCGAACATGTTATTTTCAGATGAATCGGGGTCAGCCAAGGGTTAATGTCAACGGGGACGAGAAAAAAGGATTGTTTCTTGAAGAGGCGAGGTTTGCCCTGCATTGCGGATGTTATATGGTCTATTGTGCAACTTCATTTTTTATAAAAGTTTAACCAGCTCAAGAACTCATTACATCCTCTTGCAAAAAACTGGTGGGTTCAAAATTTTTTTGTCTATCTGTCTGTCAACAACAACGGAGAATTTCGAAGAAACGAAATGTCGATTTGGAACTCGCAACATTCATTCAACTCCAGACCAATAGATTTTTATCGAGATCATATGATGAAAAAGGTTTTCTTTCTTGACCATATAATTTTTCGACAACATTGTCATTGAAGATTTATTCATCAACAATTCAATACATCAATGAGAACTTCAAAAAAACACTTCAAATAATTTTTCGTTGATTGGTTGGACAGTTGCTTGGCAACATTTTCTGAGACGACTGAAAATATCAAACAATGTCAAGAAACAATTCCATGTACCATAAAGAGATCTGTGGAAATTATTTGAACGAATGTTATTGGAAGAGCATCAATCCTATAAACAATTAATTGTTCGTTCAGCCTCGATGTTCTACTCAACAATATCGATATGACAACTATCTGGAAAAATATACTGTAGAACTTTGTTCAGAAATAATATCATACTCAAAAAGCGAGACCAACTTCCACTAGTTTCCACTACATCGGGGTCAGCCATCGGAAATAAGAAAAATAATTGTTTCTTGGAACGACAGGGCTTGGAAGAATGAAGCTTGATATATAGTTCGACCTTCAAAATATACTGTACATCTTGGTATTTTTTAGAAGTTAGGCCAGTAGGGTTTGTGGCTCAGTGATTCATTATTGGTTGTTTCAACAGTTTTGCCCAATTTAATCTCATGTGTTTTTTCTCTACGAATTCAATTTGAACCAAAGCGCTACCGAAACAGTCATTTGGCAATGATGGTGTTAATGAACGCTTTGTTCGACGTTAATTTGCGGAGTGGTCTATTTACAGTATTTCAGCACAAGGATTTGAGAATCCTGGGGAATACTAACCTATCACAAATGATGCTTGGGATAGCAGAAGAACTGGAAGTCAGCTCTTATGCAGTTTTTGATGGTTTGAACCGTAATAAAAGAATCCTTTATCGAAACGGATCGTCACTTGTGCTGCAAAAAGGATCTTCTACGACAACAGAAGACGTTCAGGGCAGTGTTTGGATACTTATGAGCCACCCAGGCACTTCCCAGAGGGAGTCAGTGACTCAAAACCTGATTCAGTTCCCAACGGGGCAGGCAACGAGGTTCCAACGAGGTTCATCCCTGCTGTAGTTCAACAACTGTTTGGTATCAGGCTTCAAAGGGCGAATAAACGTCTTGAAGTGAGCCAATCCTGGAAGATTCTGCCAGAAGTTCACAAATCTTCTTGCCATTCGGGTGTTCAGCCTTTATTTGGTAAAGCCTGAAGCAATGCCCAAGACCGGTTCTGGTCCAATGAAGCTGCTTGCAGCACCTTCCTTTGCAAGGGAGTCAGCAGCCTCATTGCTTTCCTGGCTAGTATAGCCAGGAAACAGCTCATTGCGAGAAGCTATGAGAATAATTCATTGCGCCATCCTAATCAAGAACAGGGTTTGACTTTGAACGAGCAAAACAGACCTTAGGTTGGTAGAAATTTATGTCTAAATCTACTCAACTCCTCAATTCAGCTTCCGCATGTTTGTTGTGGTCTACATCTATTCAACTCGACAGAATACCTCTAACTTTTCAAGGAAACTGATCACTCTATTCGGCAAGAGGTCAGCTAGCAAGAGTTGGACCTTTCCAAACGCTGAAGAAGGCACAGAATCAGTAATCCGCTATCAGCGTCTGAATTTGGCATATCATTGTACATTTTCCTCAATCTAGTGAGTAGCTAATCGACAGTTCAGTCTTTGGAAGTGGGTCTCGTGTGACGAATTTCATGGAGACGCTCTCTCATTGCCACAGAGTACTTACTGCCCCCACCAGCCAAGAGAAATTCTACTGATCCTTACAGGTAATATGTAGTCATCCAAGCCGGAATGTTCAGCAGTAAATCATTGCAGGACCTGTACGTGAAGAGATGTTCTTCTCTTGGTGCCGATTCTGCTTCTGCTACTCGAACATTCGAACATTTGGTGCAAGGAAGCTAAATAAGTTATATTACTCTTGGAGAGTCGATAAGACGTCTCTGGAGAGCCACCAACTAGCCTCCTTGGCTTGTCCGGAAGTTGGAGAACTGAAAAACTCCTCTTCTTGATCAGATAGAAAAGGTTGGGGTCATTTGGCCAAGCTACATCACCTCTGTGATTTCAAATCGAAACCTGGAGAACAGAGAACCATTTTGTTTTGACTCTAGTTTCGGTGAGAACAGTTGGACTCGTTTTTTTCACGTCTATCTTTCATGTAGACTCAGGTTCTTTTCGGTATACTGCATGATCCATAGAGAGAAGCTATCATTTGTGACACTGAGCGGACTCAGAATCATATTTTTTTGTCACGGATACACACAGTTCAGGATCGACGATCAGAGTGGACAACAGTCGCATAAAACGCATGGTTCGACTAAGACGCTAATCTCGTATGAAGTTCGAGTTTTTCTTGCTACGAAATCCCTCTGGTTCTATGAGTGGAGGGTTATTAAACTGAAAATATATTTTCTAAGAGTTGTAGTTAGACACTGCGTGAGACAATTCATTACAGACAAAAAAATATTATAACTTTTCAGAGTACATCAATTCTGTTTTGACCCACGATTATTTTATCATAATACGCAAAAAAGTATAGTAACTCTTGTGAATGAGATAAAGACAAGAAAAATAACTGGCAAGATGTACTGTGGACAAGACAAGATTTATTCTGACTCTATTGTTACAAAGTTCAAAATATAATGAATATGATTTTTCAAATATAATAATTCACCTAGCTAGTTAGAGAGGGGATCAGCTTGGTCATTAGAGAAATGATGTTTGGATTAACATAGGTAGGAAAGGGTCATAATAGCGGGTAAGTCCCAAGACAAAGGGTACAAAAAACAAAAAAGAAATTGAAAATCTAGCTATTTCTAGCTTACAATATTTACATGGATATATGTTTAAATTTACAGGTTGCTTCGGTAAAGATATTCGAGAATATTAAATTTCATATGGATAAGTGGATTAGAAAAGACCCATACATCAGAAGACCAAGTGGAAAACCCAGATTAGGAGACCCTTGAGGATTATGCAAAAGTACATAACTCGAACATGATTAGTTAACAATACCTAAAATAAAAATAATTCAAGATTCACAATTCACTATTTGAAAACATTATAATTCGGATAGCAAGATCTTGAGACTGATCAAATTCACTAGTGCTCTTATGGAGTAGAATATTTGATACTATCCATACCATACAAAATGTATGATGCAGCTTCAATATTGGATGCAATAAATTTGATACCAACTAAGTTCCAGACACATAATACAGAGATACATATCGTCGAACTGATAACCTTATTTACAGAAGTACCTCTTATGATAATCTGGAAAAAAGTCAACAAAGGGGTAACCACTCCTATTGGCTCCAGACTAACGAGGATATCATGTTACTCGGTCCAGAGTTTCTAGCGGAATACGGACAATGCGGCGCCATCGATATCTTTCATTCTCATAAATGGGACAAAGCAGACTACTTCTGGAGCTTGACGGTAAAAACATTATTATTTTGCCTGTGAATTGCCGCATTAATGTGAGTGTCGATCTCGAGAGTGTTTCTCAACAACTCAGACATTTTCCATATGATGTTCATTGGAATCAACTTAAAAGTATAAAGATATTGTATTTCGTTTCTAAGTACCAATTGAAAAAGTACCGTTGGTGAAATTTTTCTATCAGAGCATTATGGCCGAAATATTATGCAGTGTGAATGGTTCTTGGGCATTCATTTATTTATGTTTGCATTTCCTATGATGTACGAGGTATTTAAAAAAAATAAGGAGAACTTCCATTCTTTTCAAAAAATATTCATTGCATGTTATTTTGTCTTTTTCAAAGTAGCCCCCTTCAAATATAGTACATTTGTGCCAATTCTTGAAACAGTTCTGATATGCGTAGGCATAATTACGATGTTGTTTTTGGCTGAAAATACTTGAAGAACTCGAACTCTGTTGATAGTGAATGCTATTATTTACCTGTATTGCTCCCATTACCTGGGTTGGCACGATTACCTGTGTTGTCTCGATTACCTGTAGTGTCCCGCCAGACTTCGTCATTATACCTGAATTATCATGTTTTTCTTTCGTTCCGTTTACATCGTAGACAGCCTACGATATGTGTTGGAAAACACCCTGCAATAAAATAACTCATTTTTAACGTCTTTTGAAAAGGTGAAAATAGCAAAATTTAACTACCGCTACAATTAGAAATTAATTTACCTGCGGTTCAGGTAACGTTCAACAAAAAGTTCGATAGTCCAAAATAAACAACACCTGCAGGAGCGAAAGACTACAACTGAACACGGTGAATTGCAAAAATGGGGAACACAAAACCAACGTCTACTCGCAACTCGAAAGGGCAAAGCAGTGACTAGAGAACTTGTTTGGCCAACCAAACCGACCAGGCGAGGGGTCCAAGATGATTACTCAACACAGGTACCTAAAAATTGATAAACTCAAAAGCAAGTTTATGGCCCTAGCATAAGGTGTAGATTATAACAAAAGAATGCAAGTTTTCTCTTCTTTTAAGTTGGGCTAAGTTTCTTATTATTCCATGTAAGTCTAAAAATAATATCGCATATTGCTTTAGGATTTT